>CM056050.1:404090716-404243966 GCA_029574335.1 Rana kukunoris
TCGTTTGTGGGTGGTAGTAGATATTTTTCTTTGATACCATTATGACTCTCTGCCTTCCTCTGGTTGTTCACTGGCTCATAGGCCACACAGCTTCCTGTTTTTTTTTTTTTTTTCTATTTTTAAAATTTTCTGCCACATTGCCAGATTTCATGGGCAGAATGTGTGGTCTTTTTGAGACCATAGATACCAGTGGTCACCACACCACAGTACAATTTCAACTTTCCCTTCTGATCTGGTGTTTAATTTCACTTTAGAGACCATTGCTATTTGTTTTCAAAAAATGGCCTACTTTGAGGAGGTTGAACCCACTAATCGCCTACTGGCAAAAATTGCCCACCCTCAATGAATCTCTACCTCCATTGGGGTATTAAGTCTACAAATAGGAAGGCTAACAAATTCACCTTGCCTTATGTCCACACTGGTGGATTATTACTCTAACTTACACACTTCTAAACAAAACTACTCCACTGAGTCACTAAATACATACCTTAACAACATTGGCATGCCTCGCATTTCTGACACCTTTAGAAGGCAGTTGGACACCCTCCAACCCTAAAAGAATTGCATAAGGGGACCAGCTTGTTCCCCAATTCGAAGGCACCGGGTGAAGAGGATTTACACATTGAGGTATATAAACAATACGCAGAGCTCATTTTATCTAAATTGTTGCTTGTGTTCAGTGAAGCGAGGAAATTTGGGTGCCTCCTTTTTTCTATGAGTAGGGCTAATAATTTTGTTGCTGAAGCCAGACATGGATCCCCTTGATCCAGGATCATATAGACCTATATCTCTCCTCCAAACTGATATAAAGATTTTGGCAACAGTTTTGGCTTTAAGATTAAATACAGCAATATTGTCTGATTTCTGACAAATCAGGATTTATTTAACCCATAAATCTACAGCCATTAACTTGCACAGGCTTTTCCTTAATATTCAGACCCCACCAGTAGGGATGAGCCGAACATCCCCCCGTTCGGTCTGCACCAGAACCTTTGAACCTTTAGAACCCCATTGACGTCTATGGAACTCGAACGTTCAAATTCAAAGTGCTAATTTTAAAGCCTAATATGCAAGTTATTGTTGTAAAACATCTTTGAGAACCCGGGTCTTGCCCCAGGGAACATGTATCTATGGAAAAAAGTTTTAAAAACGGTCGTTTTTTTCACAGACTCCTGAAAAAACGTCCGTTTTTAAAACTTTTTTTCAATTGATACATGTTACCTAGGGCAAGACCCGGTGTCCTCAAAGACGTTTTCACAGGCATACTATAGACACCCAGCAGGTACAATATTTTTAAAGTAATTTTTCCTTTTTTTTTATTTTTATTTTTTTATATTTAAGCATCATTAAAATCACTGCTCCTGAATCAGGAGCAGTGATTTTCTTTTCAAATAGTTTTTATTGGTTCAGGAGCAGTGATTTTAATGATGCTTAAAAAAAAAAAAAAAAAAAAAAAACTTGCCGACCGCGCTATAGCAAAAATACTGCTACAGCGTGGTCGAGTTACTGTGACACGACGTCCCTGGGACGTCGTCGTGCACTTCCGCGTTTGCGCATCCCCTGGGACGCACTCGCCGAAGTGTCCGTGCTCGCCGGGTCTAGAAGACCCGGCGCATCACGGTAAATTGCCGCTGATAGCGGCCGTTCACCACGTGATCGCGCCGTCGAATGAAAACAAAACCAACGTCATTTGAAGACGCCGGTTCCTCCCTCTCCTCTCTGTACCGTTCGGTACAGTGTGAGAGGAGAAGGGGGGGGAGCGGGTGTCAGCAGCAGCGCTGTGGCTGGATATGTGACAACTGCAGTCACAGATCCAGCCATCCATCCATCCTAGCTCAGCTATCCCTGCGCAATACTCTGCAATACCCCAATACTCTGCTATCCCTGCGCAATACTCTGCAATACCCCAATACTCAGCTATCCCTGCGCAATGCCCCAATACTCTGCAATACCCCAGTACTCTGCAATACCCCAATACTCAGCTTACCCTGCGCAATACTGAGCAATACCCCAATACTCTGCAATACCCTGCGCAATACTCTGCAATACCCCAATACTCTGCGATACTCTGCAATACCCCAATACTCTGCAATACCCCAATTCCCTGCGCGATACTCGGCAATACCCTGCGCGATACTCTGCAATACCCTGCGCAATACTCTGCAATACCCCAATAGTCTGCACGATACTCTGCAATACCCCAATACTCTGCAATACGTCCCCCCCTCCTGCCCCCTCCGGTGCTTTTACAGACTCACCGCTACGATCAAAGCCAGGATATATTTTTCCCAGCCTAGAGGTGAGATGTGGGGTCTTATTGACCCCATATCTCACTGTAAAGAGGACCTGTCATGCTATATTCCTATTACAAGGAATGTTTACATTCCTTATAATAGGAATATAAGTGATAAAAAAATGTATTTTTGGGGGAAAAGTGTCAACATCAAGTAAATACACCCCTGTCCCTGTGAGCTCGCATGCAGAAGCGAACGCATACGTAAGTCCCACCCACATATGAAAACGGTGTTCAAGCTACACATATGAGGTATCTCTGCGAACGTTAGAGCGAGAGCAATCATTTTGGCCCTAGACCTCCTCCGTAACGAAAAACATGTAACCAGTAAAAGTAATTAAAGCGTCGCCTATGGGGATTTTTAAGTAGCGAAGTTTGGCGCCATTCCACGAGTGTGCGCAATTTTGAAGTGTGACATGTTGGGTATCTATTTACTCAGTGTAACTTAATCTTTCACAATATGAAAAATAATTGGGCTAACTTTACTGTTTTGTTTTAAGCACAAAACAGTTTTTTTTTTTAAAAACACACGTTCAAAAAATGTCTGCGAAAATACCATGCGAGATAAAAAGTTGTAACGGCCGCCATTGTATTCTCTAGGGTCTTTGCTAAAAAAGCATATATCATGTTTTGGGGTTCTATGTAATTTTCTAGCAAATAAATTATGATCTTTACATGTAGGAGAGAAATGTCAGTATGGCGTTCCCTGCATTTTGGGCCTCTGTATGTGGCCAGGCTGTGTAAAATTCTCACACATGTGGTATCGCCATACTCAGGAGGAATAGCAGAATGTGTTTTGGGGTGTAATTTGTGGTATGCATATGCTGTGTGTGAGAAATAACCTGCTAATATGACAAACAAGTTTTTTTTTTTTACAGAATTTTCAGTCGTTTTTCTTTTATAGTGCAAAAAATAAAAAAACCCAGAGGTGATCAAATACCACCAAAAGAAAACGGAAAATTGTATACTCACCTTTCTGTAATTTTCCTTTCCTGACGCATCTTCATGGCAGCACACAATGGGTTGTGACTCCGCCCCCACAACCTGACAGGATTGGTTAGCTATAAATTTGAAGGGGAGACGCCCCGCATCATTCTCTGTATATATCATCATAAAACAGCAGGGTGGGCATCTGTGTGCTGCCATGAAGATGCGTCAGGAAAGGAAAATTACAGAAAGGTGAGTATACAATTTTCCGTTTTCCTGACGCATTCATGGCAGCACACAATGGGATATAACTCGCCAGTCGGGAGGGTGCAAGAAAACAGTAATATTTATTCTTTATAGCGCTGAGGAATTGGCTCTAAGAACAGATCTGCCGAAGTCGACGGTAGCCAGGAGAGCAGAATTCACTCTGTAGTGAGAAATGAAGATGTGTTGGGAAGACCAAGTTGCTGCTCTGCCTATGGTTTCCGGTGAAGTCCCGCAATATGCTGCCCAAGAAGTGGCCTCTGCCCCTGTCGAATGAGCCCTAATGCCCTCTAGGAGGCGTAAGTTGCTGGATGGAATAGGTCTCCTTGATAGCTTTAACAACCAAGAGGTAATGGTACGGGAGGTAGCTGGCTGACCTCGTCTGCTCCCGTGTGGGATAATCAAGAGAGAATCCGTCTTCCTGAGATGTAGCTGTGACGTAACTGGAGATGGTAGACTTGACATCCTAGTCATGGGACTCGCCCCTCTCATTAGTAAAAGACGAAAGGACGATGTCCTGGTTATAATGAAAGGAGGAAGTTACCCTTGGATAAAAATGGTCTGAGGGCTTCAGAACCACTCTGTCAGGGAAGAACACTGAATAGGGGTTCCATAGCCATAAGTGCTTGTATCTCCGGCGCCCTCTTAACTGAGGTGATAGCAATACGGGAAGCCATCTTCAGAGCTAGGTTCCACGGTGAGACTAAGTTGAATGGAGAAAAAGGTGGATTGGACAGGGCCTCGAGTACTACACAGAGATCCCCTGTTGGAAAGGCTGGCCTCCTAGGTGGTCTGATCTTACGTAGGCCCTGAGGAACAGAGTGACCAGATGATGAAGAGCCCATCTAGTACCCGTCATGGCTGAAAGGGCAGATACTTGCACCTTCAGGGTACCCAAGCCCGGGCCCTTGTTAAACCCTGACTGAAGAAATTCAAGAATTTGAGATGGGATTCCAATGTCTTTGCTGCGATGACACGAACCTCTCCCAGATCCTAGTATAGGTGACATCAGTGGAGCTTCTTAGAGCTTGTACTAAGGTTGATATTACCTCCTGAGAGTATCCTAGTTCCCCTAACCTAGCCCTCTCAGCTTCAAAGCTGGCAAATGCAGCTTCTCTGGGCTGGATGGAAGAATTGCCTCTGATGTATGAGATCCCAGGTTACTGGAAGATGTATTTTAGGCCGCGTACCTAGCTGTAGCGGGGTCGTAAACCATGGCCTCCTCAGCCGGAACGGTATTAGTACAATAACTGTGGCTGAGGACTTCCGAAGTCGGGACAGGAATCTTGTAATCCGAGAAGTTGGAAGAAAAATGTACCCTAGCTCGCAGCTCCATGGAAGAACTAGGCAGTTTGTCCCTTCAGGTAATGAAAAGTGGGCTCTGGACAGGAACCTCTGACACTTGGAGTTCTTTGGCGTGGCCGCTAGGTCGACTTCTGGTTCTGGTACTAGTTTTCGTAAGAATGGAGAATACCTGTTGGTTCAGGGACCGTTCGTGTGTTTGAAAGTGTCTCTCGGCTTAGGTAGTTGGCCAACGAATTCTGTGTTGCTGGGACGCATACTCCCCACAGATCTAACAGGTGCACTTGTGCCCCTTCCATTATGAAGCGTGCGACTCCTGATGCTCCCCTGTCTCTGGATACATGACACCGCTACTTGTTGTCCATCCTAATCAGGACACTCTTCCTCTATAGAAGAGGCGCAATGGCCAGGAGGGCCTAAAAAGGCTGCTCTGAGCTCTAAAATATTTGACACTATGCCCTGAGCCCGAAAATGCCACTGTCCTTGGGCTACTCAGTCTAGATAGTGTGGACCCCATCACCCCTGGCTGGCGTCCGATGTTACTACTTCTGGACTAGGGGGAACTTTTGGAATGGACTCCCTGAGGTCGGACGGGTGTGTCCACCACCATACTAATTGCTTTACCCAGTTCGGGATGTGAATGGTTTGGAGTATTGACGTTCTATTCCACTGCCTGAGAAAGGAGTTCTGTAAGACTCGCATGTGCCACAGGGGCCACTGTATCAAGGGTATGGATGCTGACATGGACCCCTGGGTACTGAGGCAGGCTCTGACAGTTAGACGTCTGGATGATAGCAGACTTTGTATCTTCTGGCGCAAGGGCTTCAGCCTCTCTTGAGGGAGTTGCACCCGGTACAACCTGGTATTTTATTCTGCCCCTAGGAACACCCTAACTTGCCGAATGCTCTGGGTGCTGAGGCGATGCCGAATGGGGGGCACCAAAATTGGAAATGGGATTGATCGATTGAGAACCGAAGGGACCTCTGGAAGGTAAGATGAACTGGGATGTAAAGGTAAACGCCCGAAAAATCTAGAGATTGCATCCAGTCTCCCACGTCCACTGACAACAAAATGGACTGAAGGCTTTTCCAATCTGAGGGCCTCTATTTTGATCGTCTGTTGAAATTCTTTAGGTCCAAGACTGGACGTAGATCCCCGTTTTTTTTTTTTTTTTTTGTACCAGAAATAAAGGGGACCTTTATAAAATAAAGGGGGAAATAAAACCCCCTCCCTTTCTGGTGCGGAAGTACTTGGTAGGCTGGAATGTGTTCCCTGGCAATGTGCCCATGAATTTCCAATTGTGACCGTTCTTGATAGAGGATAGTGTTCATGGATCTGTTATACGAGTTGCCCATATCCGAGCGAATCTCTTGAGTCTGGTGCTCACCTGAGCTGGGTGGGCAGACGGACCCTCAAAAAGGACTTCTGCTGTTCCCCAGCTGTGATTGGCTTACTGTATCTACATGAAGGAGGGTCGAGACTTCCAGTCCCTCCTAAATTCCCTGCCGGGCGGTAGGATCTAACATCCCTGTACTTGACAGGAAGATCACGCCTGTAAGCGGGGCCCTTCTGGGGCTCTGGTTTTCCTATCGGAGAAATCAGCCCAGACTTTCCCCCGGTAACCTTGGAGATGGCCGTGTCCATCTTTGTGCCGAATACACTTGAGCCGCCATATGGAATTTTGCACCAGTTGATTTTGACGCTGCCTTCGCTATCCAGGGTCTCAGCCATAAGGCTCTTCCCAGCCATGAAGTCGCCCCCTCAGGAGCCGTAAGCCAACTTAATTTTCCTGCAGGGAGGAGAATATCTTCCCCTGGTCGGCTCCTTCTAGAATGGGATTCTCAACATTAGCTGCCTATGCAGCGATAGTTTTAGCGACTGCCGTTGTGGTGATAGCCGGCCTACAAGCGGCTCCTGTCGTGGAGCAGGCTTTCTTCAGTTCTATATTGATTTTATGATCAAGAGCGTCCCGGAAGGTAACTGCGTCTTCAATCGGTAGAGAAATGTCTCTAGCGAGTCGCATTAAAGATGAATCGACCGTAGTTGCATTGATCAAAGAATCGATCTTAGACTACCACAAGGGGTACAATCTGCAAACTTGTTGCTCATACTGGGCCGCTTATGCGACCCCCCCACTTATCCTTTATGAGGTTCTCTAGCTCTTCGATGAAGGGAAATGATTCAGGACCCCCTTTTCAGCACCGGGAAATATTTCTGAACCTTCAGAAGTTCTGCCATAACCTCCTCCCAGCCGATCGCTTCCTTGAGTGAATGGGCAAATGGTTCAACCAAAAAGAGACAGTCCGACGCCTGCTCACACTCCTCATTCTTAGAGAGGGTTACTGCACCCTGGCGTAACGGCCGGGCGATGTGCTTGGGGAAGGATCGCCCACATATGATCCCTGTGGCGATTCTCCTGGGAGCTCAGTATCTACTCTGGCCTCTGAATCCTTGGTTACTTCGATGAAGCACAAGTGGCAGGCCAATTCCCCTGGCAAGGATGGCGCCCCGCATATTTGGCAAACATTTGCCGTGGTGCGGATAAGATAGCTCTGTCTGGGATGAAGGTAATCGTCTGCGGTGGGACCGACTATGACGGGAGTGCTGTGACGCGAGCGGCTATGCCTTGATTGAAGAAATCAAGAGGGTAACCTTGAGCGATTTCTTGCGCCTTCTGCCGGAAGCATGGCTAGAATCTCCCTCTGTGCCGCAAACTTGCGTCTCTTGACCCGATAGGGCTACCAAAACTGTAGCGTCAGTGGTCAGGCTCTCTTTTTTGTCTCCCCTCTACTTACCACCTTCTGGACGGCCTCTATACCTGGTCAGCTGATGGTGGTCTGCGAGGGCAGTGGCTCCCATGAGGATAGCAGAGAGACAGCCCGAAAAGGTGGGAAAAAAGAGAGAAGGGAAAACATTACAATATGTTCCCCCCCAACATTTCTATTTATTAAATTAATATAATAATTTTATATACATATATCTATCCTTTTTTTTTTTTTTTTTTGGATTATATTAATTGTTAAATTATGGATACACTTTCTTCTATGGTATGTTATAAATTAATATATAAATGTATTGAATGAATGAATGATGAAAACGTATATAGCGCGGCACATGCAAACTGAATCGCCTCTGGGCGCTTGTATAATATCTTCTATCCTATTTATTCCTTTTTTTTTTTTTTTGTGTGTAATCAATTAGCCCAGGCTGATCTGGGACATGCCTGCACACACCTGGTGCAATCTTCACTCTGAGTAGAGCAGAGCAGCAGTGCGGCAGCCAGAACTACAGAGCAATAGGACTGTTTCTTTCTTCCTTCTTTTTTTTTTTTAATGACGCGCGCATGTGCAGAAGCGTCCCGCTCGCCCGGCGCCATTTTGGAAGAGGGCAGAGAAGACAGGCGGCGTCATCACTGAGCTGCGCGCATGTGCAGAGCGCCAAGGGGTACGCAGCGGTGACCCCGAGAGTATGGGGTGTCAGAGGAACCACAGGGCTCAGCAGAGCTGAGAAAAAAACAACAGGCAGACAAAGGTACAAAACGGACTAACCTTAGGTGGTAAATGTAATGATACAAATACCTTTGTGGAAGGACACACTGCACTGGAAGGAAAGACAGAGCGAAAGTGGGGGCCACTGCGAGATTTGAAGCTTCTTTAAAGCTTGTTACAGATGCCAGTATAATTCCAGAGCCCCTGAGACCACCAGAACGGGGTTCCCACCATAAAGCTCATTTAGAGACTGTACAGGAGGGACTTCCAAACAGGAGAGGCTGAACCTGCTGGGGCGATTTGCGGTAAGAGGCATGCTTTTTGCTTGTTCATTCAATCTTGTCAGGTGAGGATGAAAAAAGAGAATGATGCGGGGCGTCTCCCCTTCAAATTTATAGCTAACCAATCCTGTCAGGTTGTGGGGGCGGAGTCACAACCCATTGTGTGCTGCCATGAATGCGTCAGGAAAGCTATATTTGTGTGAAAAAAAGGAAAAAAAAATCAAATGGGTACAATGTTGTATGACTGAGTAATTGTCATTCAAATTGTGAGAGCACCGCAAGCTGACAATTAGTCTGGTTAGGAAGGGGGTTTAAGTGCCCAGTGGTCAAGTGGTTAAATATTGTACCTGCTGGGTGTTGTGAGGGATTAACTCGGTAGCGGGTGTGTGTGACCCCCTGGATGGGTTCACTACACGCTGAACTGTACAAAAGGCAGTTGAGGATGATTGAAAACAAATGATATGGTTTATTTTACCATATAGCTGGATACACGTGCAAGCATCAAAACAGCATAAACAAAACATAAAATAAACCCTTGCCACTTGGGGCATCTACCTTCCCAACACAGGAATCTACCTATGAAGTCTGGCACAGCCTACTGCTGGGCAGACACTGCTGGTCCTACAGCAGAAAACAACAAAAAAAAGTCTCTTTGATATTTCTCACACAGAAATATCCATCAGCACCTCACCTCTTCAGAAGTGTTTGTGACTGCTCCTTTACTCACAAAGCCTCAGGATCCAGCAATCAGTCGTCATATTTAGGCTATCTTTATAGGGGCTTTAATTGCTTCATTTTGAACAGCTGAAGGCTTTTAACGCCCCAAACCTCTCTGGCCATCTCTGCAGCCGACACCTAATAGTAATTGGTGTATTGTCTAAACAAGGCAGAAATATATCTCCCGTCTCTGACAATACACACAGATTTACCTGACTTTCTGTCACATACCCCCCCTCTTGTTTCAACCCTAGGGTTGGGACACAGGTTGCCAGGCACGCATACACTCGGGACAAACCATCTGCATTCCCCATTTTAACACCGAGCGATGCGTTAAGACAAAACTAAATTCCTGAAGGGCCAGGAACCACCTATTTATTCTCCTATTGGTCTCCTTGTTCTGTGCCAACCACTTCAATGGGGCATGATCCGTCACCAGTTCAAACTGTCTACCCAGGAGGTAGTACCGGAGAGAATCCAAAGCCCATTTCACTGCCAAACACTCCTTCTCAATGGTGGCATAATTCTCTTCATGGGCCTTCAACTTTCGGCTAAGGTACATAACAGGGTGTTCCTTCCCCGTTGATAACCTGGGACAGTACAGCTCCTAACCCCACATTTGATGGATCTGTCTGAACCACAAAGTCCTGTGAAAAATCAGGCGACTTTAAAACTGGCTGACTACATAAGGCCTGTTTTAAAGCCTGAAACACTGCTTCTGCTTCGGGAGTCCATTTGGTCATGACAGACTCCTTCCCTTTAGTCAAATTGGTCAGGGGAGCAGCCTGTGAGGCAAAATGGGAAATAAAACAGCGATAATATCCCGCTATTCCCAAAAATGCACAAACCTGTTTCTTGTTGGTGGGACATGGCCAATCCTGAATAGCCTCAACTTTGTTTGGGGCTTGATTACACCTTTCCCAATGGTATACCCTAGATACTTCGCCTCTTCTAGCCCAAGGGTACATTTTTTCGGATTGGCTGTAAACCCGGCTTTCCAGATGGAAGTCAACACAGCCTGAACTTTTGGCAAGTGTGATTCCCAATCCTCACTGTGGACGACCACGTCATCGAGGTATGCAGCAGCATAGGCTCGATGAGGCTGAAGGGTCTTATCCATGGTGCGTTGAAATGTGGCGGGAGCATTCTGTAACCCAAAAGGCATCCTCCGATATTGGAAAGATCCGTCTGGAGTTACAAAGGCTGTTTTTTCCCTGGCTGACTCCGAGAGAGGAATTTGCCAATAACCCTTGGTTCAGGTCTAACGTCGTCATGAACCGGGCCGTGCCTAGACGATCAATCAGTTTATCTATGCGGGGCATAGGATAGGTGTCAAACTTAGTGATTTTATTCAGGCAGCGAAAGTCATTACAAAACCGCCAACTTCCATCTGGTTTGGGCACTAAGACAATGGGACTGGACCAATCACTATTTGACTCTTCTATCACCCCCAGCTCTAGCATTTTTTTTTTACTTCCTGGTGAATTGCCTCTCGCCGGGCTTCTGGAATTCTATAAGGCTTCAACTTGACCTTCTCCCCTGTTGTGGTGATAATATCATGTTCAACCCCGGAGACCCAACCTGGCAAATCTGAAAACTTCTCCCTATTACGGAGCACAAATTCTTTAGCCTCCTGTCGCTGAGTTTTGGACATAGTCTCCGCTATCCCAACTTCAGCCAGGTTAAATGGAGCAGAAAATCGGGTAGTCTTAGCGACCAAGGACTCTCTATCCTTCCATGGTTTCAACAAGTTCACGTGATATATCTGCTTAGGTTTTCCTCTTCCCGGTTGGCTAATTTTATAATTTACCACCCCCATTTTCTCCAACACTTCATAAGGACCCTGCCATTTGGCTAGGAATTTACTTTCGACCGTGGGGACCAACACCAACACCCTATAACCAGGTGCAAAGGAACGAACCTGGGCCCCACGATTGTAAATCCTCTGTTGAGCCAACTGGGCTTGGGCTAAATGTGCCTTCACAATCGGCATCACTTGGGCAATTCTGTCTTGCATTTGTGCCACATGTTCAATCACACTTCGATTAGTGGAGCTCTCACTTTCCCACGTTTCCCTGGCAATGTCCAGCAGGCCCCGGGGGTGCCTTGCATACAGTAGCTCAAATGGAGAGAACCCTGTGGACGACTGGGGAACCTCTGTTATTGCAAACATCAGATAAGGGAGCAGCTAATCCCAGTGATTTCCGTCTTTATCCACCACCTTCCTCAACATTTGTTTTAAAGTTTTATTAAATCTTTCCACTAACCCGTCTGTTTGAGGGTGATATACTGATGTACGTAATCTCTTGGTGAACCTGTTGTTGAGCTGCAATGCTCTGTTGGTGAGCCTGTTGTTGAGCTGCAATGCTCTGTTGGTGAGCTGCAAGGCTCCGCTGCAAACCTGCATTCATCTGCTGTTGATTTGCATTTGCTATAACCATCTGTTTTATCATCTCCTCCATTTTGGGTTTTACTTTAACTGCCGCCCGCATTCTCCACCATGTGTGAGGGATTAACTCGGTAGCGGGTGTGTGTGACCCCCTGGATGGGTTCACTACACACTGAACTGTACACAAGGCAGTTGAGGATGATTGAAAACAAATGATATGGTTTATTTTTCCATATAGCTGGATACACGTGCAAGCATCAAAACAGCATAAACAAAACAAAACATAAAATAAACCCTTGCCACTTGGGGTGTCTACCTTCCCAACACAGGAACCTACCTGTGGAGTCTGGCACAGCCTACTCTTGGGCAGACACTGCTGGTCCTACAGCAGAAAACAATAAAAAAAAGTATCTTTGATATTTCTCACACAGAAATATCCATCAGCACCTCACCTCTTCAGAAATGTTTGTGACTGCTCTTTCACTCACAAAGCCTCAGGATCCAGCAATCAGTCGTCATCTTTAGGCTATCTTTATAGGGGCTTTAATTGCTTCATTTTGAACAGCTGAAGGCTTTTAACGCCCCAAACCTCTCTGGCCATCTCTGCAGCCGACGCCTAATAGTAACTGGTGTATTGTCTAAACAAGGCAGAAATATATCTCCCGTCTGTGACAACACACACATATTTACCTGACTTCCTGTCACAGTGTCTATAGTATGCCTGTGAAAACGTCTTTAAATAACACAATCACCTGCCTGCCAGTAAATTAGGAAGAACTGATCTAGATAAATTATACAGTGTATACATATATGTACAACACCTGGGATGTATATATATCCTCTACACACTGTAACATTAACTGACTAGCCTGCCTGCTCTATTTACCTGCAAAAAATGACTCTCTCTGTCTCTCTCGGTTCTCTCTAACCACCGCCGCAACACACTACATAAGGCCGACCTGCAGGCATCCTTTTATAGTGTGGGGCATGTACTAAACCCCCATAGCCATAATTGGCCAAAGCCACCGTGGCTTTGGCAAATTACAGCTCTCTGTACTGACGGTGCTGTGATTGGCCAAGCATGCGGGTCACAGTGCATGCTTGGCCAATCATAAACCAGCAATGCCGCAGTGAATTATGGGCTGTGGCACGTCACTCGAATTTGGTGCGAACAACCTGTTTTATTTGTATTCTTTTGATTACTGTCACATGCTTGTAACTGCATAAAAAGCTGAGAAGAAACCATTAAAGCGTTCATTCATTTTGAAACCAGAAGATAGAGCTGTCAGTCTTATTTTCTGGGGAATTGATATGGGTCGTGTCTGCTGGATTGTGGAGTGTCGTATAAGCTGTCGTGGGTGGATGGAAGGTCGTAAACGGTGGTGACCCGTTACATATTCCATTCACCACTTTTTGGATTTTTGGGGCTGACAGCCAAATCAATAAATTAAAGAAAAGATGTATGAAATTTGTGATAAAGGTCCAAATGGCGGCTTACCAGGGTAAGCATGTTCCTTTTTGCCAAATAATATATATTATCATTTATCTTCAACTTAAATTGTCTTGCTGTCTAACTCACATAAACTGCCCTACATTTGCAGAGCATTTAAAAAAAAAAAAGAAAAAAAAAAAAAACATTGTGTTGCACAGTTAGCAAAAAAGTTGGTGAACCGTTCTCTATTAGGGAGTAAACAAATTAGTACTTGGGCTAATCAAGGGGCAAAAGGTACATTTGCTAAATCTGTGTATAGCTTTGGGAAGCCTAGGGGAGTTGGAAGTACCAGTATAGCGAATAGACACAAGTTTATCACACTATGATCTTGCTCTCCTAAAGACCATCTCTGGGCAATGGCCAATATATTTTTCTTACAGTAGGGTCTTCCTATAACAAATGCCAGTGATTGGTCATTATGTTTCTTAGTTCAAGATGTTGGGAAGGAAATGCTGTGATGTATTTCACTGTAGGTTTAACATCAGGAGTCTTATTTCTAAACATGTAACAGTTTAGCTCGGTTTTTGAAATCCATTAGGTGTGTGCAGTTTCACAGAAGCCTAATGCATTGTGCATAAGGAATACTATGTACAAGGGCTAGTGGATGTGCGCTTGCCACATGTAAGGTTATGTTAACCTGCTATTTCCTTGAGAACAATGGTTGCAAAATGCGATCAATGTATTCACTGACACATTCTGTGAGGGAACCTTATTCCCCCTTGGACGGCCCTACTCTACTAGCGTCTGTCAGAAGTGGAGAAAACAATATTGCGCTTGTTTGTGTAACAAAAAAAGCAGCAATCATAAAGTGTTATACCACACAAAAACAATGTACTAAAAATGATGAGATTGCGCTAAAAATTATGAATGTGAACTATATAAGTGCTAATTGAACAACACCATGAATATACAAATAAGTGAAATAAAGTTCATGTGTAGAAATCCCAAACTAAACAAATCCATACACAAAGGTGAAAAGTTCATAACAGAAGGTAATCCCACAAGTGCCAATGAATCCACTAGAAAGAGGTGCTGGGATAGATGAGCCCTCCACTGAAATCACAAGAAGCCTCTTACCAAATATCAATGATGTCTAAGGCCCCATACACACGATCGGACATATCCGATGAAAACGGTCCGCGGACCATTTCCATCGGATATGTCCGATCGGGAGTTTGATCCGATGGCGTGTACACACCATCGGATCAAATTCCCCGCCGCCGGACGGCGCGGTGACGTGGCGGTGACGCGGCGGTGACGTTGACGCCGCCGCGTCACCGCCACGTCACCGCACCAGGAAGTAAAACACTTCCGCGCATGCGCCGAATCCATTCGGCAGCGGCGCGGCGGCGGTGGGGGACGACATGTCTGCTGGTAAGTGTACTAACCAGCAGACATGTCGGGCGGACAGATTCCCACCGGATAGATTTCAAAGCTTGCTTTGAAATCTGTCGGGTGGAGAAATCTGTCCGCTAGCCCATACACACGAGCGGAGATGTCTGCTGAAACGGTCCATCGGACCGTTTTCAGCGGACATATCCCCTCGTGTGTACGCGGCCTTAGTGATAGGAGATCATATAGAGCAGGGGTCCTCAAACCCCTGGCGCATGCGGCCCGCCGAGCACCTTTATCCGGCCCACTGCATGCAGGGCCGGTAGACTGCTGTGTCAGAAGCTCATTGAAAAGTTTGGGCGCGCTGTGAAAAGTCACTGTGTCAGAAGCTCATTGAAAATTTCAGGTGCGCTGTGTGATAATAGTCCCGCCCTCCTCTTAGACCGGCTCGTGTGATAGACGCAGTGTTCCGTCTATCACATGAGCTAGTCCAGGAGGAGGGCGGGACTATTATCACACAGCGCGCCTGAACTTTTCAATTAGCTTCTGACACAGTGACTTTTCACAGCGCGCCCAAACTTTTCAATGAGCTTCTGACACAGCAGGAGCAGGAGATCCTGATACACACACAGACAGGTCAGACATCGTTTGGCACAGTAAGGCTGCAATGGGCTTGTAATAATGGTGGGGGGCTTCAATGGTGAGGGGGTGCTTGTATGATGGTGGGGGGTTTTGTAATGATGGTGGGGGGGCTTGTAATGATGGTGGGGGGTTTTGTAATGATGGTGGGGGGGCTTGTAATGATGGTGGGGGGCTGCAATGGTGAGGGGGGCTTGTAATGATGGTGGGGGAGCTGCAATGGTGAGGGGGCTTGTGATAATAGTGAGGGGGGCTTGTGATAATGGTGGGGGGGCTTGTAATGGTGGGGAGCTTGTAATGATGGTGGGGTGCTGCAATGGTGAGGGGGCTTGTGATAATGGTGAGGGGGGCTTGTAATGATGGTGGGGTGCTGCAATGGTGAGGGGGCTTGTAATGATGGTGGGGGCTGCAATGGTGAAAGGGGCTTGTAATAATGGTGAGGGGGGCTTGTAATGATGGTGAGGGGGGCTGCAATGAGGGCATAGTAAGGAGGCATTGAAAGTGAGGCTGCAGTGATGGGCATGGGTTGGGGGACTTTCAGTTTTTTTGGCGGGGGGGGGGGGCGGCGGCAGTGAAGGACCCGGCCCTCTAACGGTCTGAGGGACAGTGAACTGGCCCCCTGTTTAAAAAGTTTGAGGACCCCTGATATAGAGCATGATAGACTCTGAGATAATCGGTGTCATTCAGTATGAGGGTCCAATAGAGACAGCCTGGATCCTAAGTACGTATGTATCTCCCAATGGGTCATCCACAGGTACATAAAAAATACAAATGCTTCACATAGCATAAAACCTTCATTTATTGGATAAAAAGTAGACTTACACTTACATCAAGTGAAGAAAACATCGCGTGTATACACATCAGCCGGCCGGCTTGCAACAAACAGCCCGTATTCCGGGTAGAGAGCGTTTAGTGCGCAGTGACGTCAGAACGTCGCCTCCCTACGTTTCGTCTGTCAGAAGTAAGTGAGAAAAAGCCAACAAATGGCTCTATCTGTTTACACTATGATCAGCCATGATTGGACATATCTGATGAGATGGTAGTAAATAGCTTCCGTCAGAGGCTCCTTACTGAGATCGGTGTAGTGGTGTGCCAGACTGACACACTACACCGCCGATCGACACGCTTTCCTTCCCACGGCCGTGCGACAGGAGTTATACTGCTGGACGTCATTGGACACACAGTTAGGATAACTGAACCACCATCCGGCCATCATTTTGCTATAGGCCGGGCGGGGATAGGTTAAATGTTTTCTTGTTGCGTATTTAAATGTAGAATGGAAGTGTATCAGGTCCTGTTAAAATATCTTCACACATATTAAAATATTTATCTCGGTCCAAAAGTACAATGTTCCCCCCCTTGTTGGCAGACTTAATAATTGGGTCAACATTGTTGCTTCTTAGTTTTTACTATTTGTTCATATGTTTTGTGCTTGAATTGGGAGACAATTATGTTTATTTTGTCTTCTAGTGTCCCCTGGACATTATAGAGTGCCACTACACTCACTGTGCATGTGCAGTATCGTTTTGGCGGGTACGCCATGATGGTTTTATATCATGATTTTTTTTTGCGTTGGGCGCAACCTAGTTTTTATGTATTTTACATTCCAGCATGCGCCCTTCCTGATGATACATGCTGGAACGTGAAATGCATAGAAGCTAGGTCTGACACGGACTCATGTCACTATCGCTTAGGGGTTGCCTAATGCATAGTGTACACCACTGGTCAGATAGCGCTGTCTGAACAGACTTCCACCGCGCTAGGTGTTCCCAATATACTGATGCACTCCACTGCTGGAAAAATTGAAAGTGACAATTTTTAACATAAAACAAGTGTTGCTACACTTCCCTGGCTCTTTTTGGCAGAGCTTGATTTGCAGATGTGGGAGATTGGAGCGGATGAAAGACACTAAAGGCCCTTTCACACTGGTGCGTTTTTGCAGCGTTTTCGCTGTAAAAATATTGCTATTAAAATGCTCATAAAATGCTCCCCATGCCCCTCTCCATTGAAATGAATTAAAAACGCGGTAAAAAGTGGTAAAAACGTGGTAAAACGTGGTAAAATCGCGGTGTTTTGCCGCGATTTTAATCGCAGAAAAAACACTGAGATTCTGCCGCGATTTTACCGTGTTTTAATCGCGTTTTTAATTCATTTCAATGGAGGGGGCATGGGGGGCGTTTTAATAGCGCTATTTTTACCGCGAAAACGTGGGAAAAACGCACCAGTGCCCCCCAAAAAAGCTTGTCACATTTGATGCCGTCACCACCATCTTGCTTCACCCTACCTATGTCGTGGAAGCTACCACACATGCGTCAAAGTCATTTTGAGCATGCACAGGTTTCCATGGCAACGGATAATTATACAGACGCTCGGGTTTCTCGTCGGGAAACAGGCCGACAAGAATCTCGACAAGAAAATAGAGAGCAGGATCTCTATTTTTCTCGTCGAGATTCTGGGCAAATTTCCGGACGAGAAACCTGAAAGCCTCGTACACACGCACTGGTTCTTGCGGAGAAAACCAAGCTTGTGTACGAGGCTTAACGATTTGATTTGGTTGGTACTGGTTTCATTCGACCAAGTTCACCACACATGTGAACAATCGATTGGAAGAAGATCATTGAATGGTTTCCAGGAATTGAGGAGTTCATGTGTTGTGGTCACTTGCTGGCCAGAACCATCTGGTGAGCGCATTTTGTTGTCACTTTGGGTGAAAAGTCACAAATATTATTTGGAACACAGATTTTATTTTTCACATGGTGTCGAAGCGGAATCATCTAAAAAAAGATTTCTGGAGCTCTTTTGAACTTTTCATGATATATTTGTTTGAGCAATCAAAAACATATCAATATTTTTTTTTTTCTGTAACATGTTTGAAATGAAGCAATTCTCTAATACACATCCATAAACACATTTACATTGTTTGTATAGATCATTTTTTGCACTTATAATGATTGTTTTGGGAGCGCCCTTTACTACATCATTTACAGCCTCTAGGGGGGCTACCCTTAAAGTGGTTGTAAAGCCTTAGTGCCTGAACGAGCCAGTGCAACCGTTTGCAAGCAATATCTTTCCTGATATGCCCCAAAAGTTCAAAATCACCTGTTATGTACTTTTTTTTTTTTTAATGCAGTATTGCTTCTCTTTATGTGGCCACAGTCCCCCTGCACTGGCAAAAACAGAGAGGCTGGTGGGCTTGCACATTATCTTCTAGCCTCTTTTATTCTTGAAAATGCATGTTAGTAGAAAGGGGGGGAGGGGTAAGAGGTGGGGCTGACTGAGACAGGGCAGAGCTGGCTGACTGGGTGTACTGAGACTGACTGCTGCACACAAGCATACTTTACATAAAAGGGAAATAACATCAAAAGCTAGGCATAGGATAACCCCCATTCCATCCCACTACACCCACTGATTATCCATATCAATACAGGGAACTATACCACAATTGTGCCCCACAATAAGGCGTTGTCCTCCATAACACAGTCCCTGCCACCTTTAGCAACAACTGACCATACATTGGATTCTTCCCTGTACGATTGTTCTTGGCTACCCCTCTACTCATTTAGGTCCACAGGAAGGGGCCTGACATCCCACCACATATAATCATATGTTAAAGTGAAATCTATTTTGCCAATATATGGTGTGGCTGTACAAATCATCATTGTATAACTGTTGTTTAAGATATCTGTAAAGGCTTCTTACTTTTCAATAAAATAAATTATAAAAAAAAAAAAAAGGGACATACAAAGGTGGGACTGAGTGCAGCAGAGACACGCTGGCTGGCTTGGAGATCTGGGACCGACAACCGGACAGGGAAGTGTCGGTGAGCAGTCACATTTACCTGCTCAAAGCGATTGTTGTTGGTCCAAGAGCGATGGGTTGATTAGATCGTTGTTTCTAATCAACCATTTATAAAAGTAAAAAGTGGCTTATACAGTGGTGGATGCCAGTAATTATAGAAATCTGTGGGAGATTGTTTTTTTGGCTGAAGTTCCACTTTAAGTTTCTATGTGCCTAGTGTCCAGTTTTTCTGTAGGTGGCAATATAACCCTTGAAACTAATATAATTCCTGTGAGCCTCAATCAACCCAAAGCCTAATGGATATCACTAACCAGCTGCAAGCGTTACACACATCTCATAAGCTTGTGCACATAGACAAAAATTGTAAATGATACGCTGTGCTTTGGAATATCACACAATACATGCGTGCTGAAGATTAAAATAAACACGTAGTGTTAATGTGAAGTAAGTGACATATGTGACATAGATGTGATATGACCAAAATAAAAACAATAATTATATCAATTAAAACATTAATAATAAAGTGCTCATGTCCATCCAAGTGCTTTGTAACACAGATAGAAGTGCCCGGTGGTATATAGGGAACAACACTAGTCCAACTTTAAATAGAAAAAAAATGCTATGGTGCAAAAACAAGTCTTTTTATAAAACAACGCTGTGACAGTCCTGTTGAAAAAAGTGCATATGTGTGGTATATAGTAATAGCACTGCTGACATACTTATAAATCCATGTGTCTGAAAATGATTGACAGGCAGTGTTGTAACTAACAGCATTTAAATAAACGCCGTTAGGTAACGATACCCCTTTTGAGGGTAAAGAGTAATCTACCAGACTACTCATCCCCTCTCTGCAACGCCGCTCCCATTACTGGGGCGGCGTTACCGTAATTACTTACCTCCTGTGTCAGCAGCAGCCGTCAGCCATCCATTATCAAAAGCCACGCCTCCTCCTCAGGCTGTTCCGTGATAGGCGGAACAGTAATTTTCCCAGCAGTGCCTCTGTTTAGTGTTTAGCCTATCATGGATGCCTTCTCATCCTCCGCCTCGGACGATGAGAAGGCATCCATGATAGGCTGAACACTAAACAGAGGCTCTGCTGGGAAAATTAGTGTTCAGTCTATCACGGAACAGTCTGAGAAGGAGGCACAGCTTTCAAATATTAGAGGATGGCAGACATGTGGTGGAGAACAGGAGAAGGTAGGGAGATCGTCGTTGAGGCATTTTACAGGCACAGTGAGGCATGTATGATGGCACAGTGAGTCACTGTGCCATCATACATGCCCCACTCACTGTGCCTGTAACATGCCTAATGCCTCACTGTGCCTGTAACATGCCTCATGCCTCACTGTGCCTATATCATGCCTCACTGTGTCTGTACCATGTCTCATGGTCATGCCTCACTGTGCCTGTAACATGCCTCATGCCTCACTGTGCCTGTAACATGCCTCATGCCTCACTGTGCCTGTAACATGCCTCACTGTGCCTGTAACATGCCTCACTGTGCCTGTAACATGTCTCATGCCTCACTGTGCCTGTAACATGCCTCATGCCTCACTGTGCCTGTAACATGCCTCATGCCTCACTGTGCCTGTAACATGCCTCATGCCTCACTGTGCCATCATACATGCATCACTGTGCCATCATACATGCCTCACTGTGCCATCATACATGCCTCATGCCTCACTGTGCCATCATACATGCCTCACATGCCTCACTGTGCCTGTAACATGCCTCATGCCTCAAAAAACAGTCAGTTACTTTGCTGAGTAACTAATTACTTTGCCAATGTAGTAACTGAGTCCCTAACTCCATTACTTTTTCGGACAAGTAATATGTAACTGTAACTAATTACTTTTTTTAAAGGACGATGAGCAACACTGTTGACAGGTGTTGCAGATCATGCATTGGTGCTCTCATTCCAGTGACCCCCTAGGTACTAACCACTTACCGACCGCTGCACAACAATATGCATGCACGGGCAGGCAAATTGACTTATATATACGTCCCTGCCTCCCAGCAGGGAGGGGGGACCTGATCTTCCCCCCTTCGCTGCCTGCGGCGGTTGGAATCCCTCCAGGAGCGATCCATGATGAGGGGGGGTGGTCATCGATACACAGCCACCTTCTCTCCTGGCGAATGAGAAGCTTCCTCTGTCTGTGAATTGTAAACACAGAGGAAGTGATGTCATCTCTCCTCGCAGTGGTCTTTTCATCCTGAGCCCGAACATAGACAACATCAATAGTAAGTACACCAACACTACACTGACACCAGTACCCGAAGGCACACTTTGTTTCACCCCCTGCACCCCCAGTCACAGTGTCACCGATTGCAGTTTTTATTTATTTACTGATCAGTGCATTTGGTGTAATATGTGACTGTAAAAAGTGTCAGGGCAGGTAGTAGTAGGACCCTTTTAGGTGTAGGGTACCCCCTAACCCCCCCAATAAAGGTATAACCCCTTGATCGCCCCCCAGGTAACCCTTTTAGCCCATGTTGCCAGTGTTACTAAGCGATCTTTTTTCCGATCGCCATATTAGTGTCGTGGGTGACGCTAGGTAGCCAGTTAGTTATTTAGGCTTATAGTCAGGTTTTTATAGTGTCAGGTACCCATATATACTACCTAATAAAGGTTTTAATCCCCTGCCCCCTAGTTAACCCTTTCACCAGTGATCACCGTATAAGTGTTACGGGTGGCGCTTGTTAGTTTGCTTTTTATAGTGTCAGGGGAACCCGCCGTTTATTACCCAATACAGTTCGATCGCCCGGTGGGTGATATCAGTTAGCGCTACTGGCACCTATCTGACATTAAACCTAACACCCACGCACGCAGCATATACCTCCCTTAGTGGTAAAGTATCTGAATGGATCAATATCTGATCTGATCAGATCTATACTAGCGTCCCCAACAGTTTAGGGTTCCCAAAAGCACAGTGTTAGCGGGATCAGCCCAGATGCCTGCTAGCACCTGCGTTTTCCCCCTCCACCCAGCCCAGCCCACCCAAGTGCAGTATCAATCCATCACTGTCACTTACAAAACACTAAACACATAACTGCAGTGTTCGCAGACTCAGCCCTGATCCCTGTGATCGCTAACAGTTGTTTTGGTAGGGTTTTATACAGTTGCTGACGGCCTAGGAGCTATTTACCTGCAAATATCACTAGTTGTACCAGTAAATTTAGAGCCCAACACTGCAAATCAAAGGTACACTTGTGAAGAGACCTACATGTTTCTGAGCATGACAGATGAAGAGGAGGTCACTCATCTGCCAGATTCAGGCCAATAATATGATCCTGTAGACCAGGGGTGCCCAACCAGTGGCCCACGGAGCCCTCTGATGTGGCCTGCACTTGCCTGCTCTGGGATAGAATGGAATACTGTTATTAAGAGTCAGTTTTATTAATAAAATCACAGTGTATATTTTGACATATCTGTTCTGCAGTGGTTACTGGGCTGCTTTCAAACTGATCAGTGCAGTGCACCTGTGGGTTACCTGCACTGAGCCATAGACTTTTGTTTTTGCGAGTTTGGTGAGCTTTCTGAAAGTGCACCAAACCTGCAGAATATAGTAGAAGTCTATTGCAAAGTGCAGAAAAGCCAAAGGTACACTGCATTGCACCAGTGGTGTGGGTAAACCACAGTGCATCAGTGTAAAAGCAGCCTCGGGTTGTCAGTCTCACCCAGCAGATGTAAACCGACTTGTGCCCTACCTCCAATACAATCCGCAAACAAAAAAAAAGTTTAGTGGGCTGTGTCCGTGTCCGCTCTGCATATACAGATCAGACACATACCTGCCATCCGTCCTCTCCGCTCATTGTGGCCCGCGACCGTTTACCAAGTCGCTTAAGTTGCCCTAACTCTTCAAAATGATGGACAGCCCTGCAGTAGACAACAGCAGCTCCATGACAGATAGCACTGACGACAAGTTGAGGTCCCTGCCAATGTCAGGCGTACCCGATCCCAGTGCTGCTCATCCTTCTGGTGAACTGGCGAGCACAGGCGGCCTAGTACACCCTGGTCATACATCCAGCACTGCGGTAACACTTGGTGACGTGGCGAGTCGCATAAGTTCAGTTCAAGCTGGCGAGATGGCAAGCACAAGTAGTGTCCCACTGCCGCAAAGAAGACGACAAAGAAAGACCTACAATGTCCTTCCTGCAGAATTTGCCAATCCTAATTGGGAGTCCACCACTTCTGCAGCACCTGTACTTCCCCCATTCGCTGGCCAACCCGGAATTCAGGTGAAAAAGTGGTTGATTTTACGGCACTTGATTTTTATTCACTGTTTTTCACAGAAGGTCTCTATAAATCTATTGTGGACCAAACTTGTGACAGATCTCGGATACCCCAGGTGGGCACATCCGCCAGACCTGTGTCTCCTGTCCTCCAAACGCACCCGCAGCCTGCTGATTCGCCATAACCAGCCCTTAACCCCTCAATCACGAGACAAGCCACACAGGTGTTGAGGGTTAAACATGCAGAGCATAAACTGTTTATTAAATACAAGACATACACTTTTACACACAGTTAGGGACACTCCCCTTAGCCTTGTCATAGAGGGGAGGGGATAGGGGACAAGGAAGAACCAATGGTAACTGAGCACTTGTACATTAAAACCTAAAGGGATTATGGTAAGCAGGCAGCCCCTCAATACCCATCCCCTGCAGAGAGATGTCTCCATGTGCCATGAACAAACACAATTAAACACAGCAACAAGAGGGGGGTTGGGGAGAAGGAATGTGGCATTACATTATCTCAAGGCCAGCCCAAAATCCCTTCCAAAACACACGTGGCAGAGGGTTCTGTCACAAAACAAATTTGTATGCTGGTCAATACATTACCGCTAATCCCCAGTCCTCCCTTGCCAAAGAATGGAAACCAATTACGTTTTCCGAATTTAAGACCTTTCTGGGCCTATCCCTCGACATTGGCATAGTTAAATTGAGTAAGCTGTGGTTATATTGGTCCATTGACCCAGTTTACCATTTGCCCGTGTTCTCTGCCTCCATGGCCAGGGCACGATACAAGCAGATCTTGCGGTCCATGCATTTCAACAACAATGAACTTTGTCGTCCTCGTGGAGACCCTGGATTCGATCGGCTCTACAACATTTGGCCCCTCGTAAACCACTTCAAAGAATGTTTTGCAGCCTTGTATACTCCCCATCAAGTTGTCTGCGTTGACGTGTCCCTCATAAACTGCTTGCCAACCAGCCGCCGCAGTTATACGGTGGCAGGTCGGCTCTGCTGGGCGAGATCACATAGGTATACGTTATCTTGCCGTTCAGATAATAGTGGCGCACACGCGCGCCCCCCACTCGTCGATGACGCCGACGCGCATGCCAAGCAGGCGCAATCCCAGCTGGGCATCCGCAATGTCTTGTTAGAGTGAGAACCGGGAGCTGTGTGTGTAAACACACAGCTCCCAGGCCTGTCAGGGGGAGAAATGCCTGATTGTCTGTTCATACAATGTATAAACAGTGATCAGCCATTTCCCCAAGTCAACAAAGGTGAAATATAGGGGCACTAGAATAATATTTAAATAATTAGTAGTACATAAAAAAATATAAATGTATATACAGATTATGAATAATAAACCAACATTTAGTGAAAAAATTATTAAATAATTATTTGGTGAACCAGTAATACAGATGGTGATAAACACCATTAATCAACAAACAAACAAGTAAAGTCAATTTGCATATATTCGTGTTCAATAGTGCTTGAGCTCAAAAGAAATGCTTGAGGTTCGGTATAGGGGCTTCCACCTCCACCAAGTTTGAAATTCACCCCAAATGCACACAAATATGGCTCCTTACCACAAGGTGTTGACCTTTTTAATTAAAGAGGTCAAATAAAGCTTGGTCACATAACCAGTAAGTTCCCTTAATCCAGTCCAGCTCCAAATCTCACAGTACCGAACAGAGACCACCATAGTGTAATACCATTTGTTGTAAAAAATCTAAAATCATAACATCGCCAAATGGCCTCTTACTTTTGTTGGTGCCTCTCCGCAAACATTGCAGCGCTCGTTAGCCTCAGTGCCGGGACTAAGGCACCAATAAAAGTAAGAGGCCATTTGGCGATGTTATGGTTTTACATTTTTTACAATAAACGGTATTACACTATGGTGTTCTCCCTCTATCTCTGTTTGGTACTGTGAGATTTGTTTGTCGAAATTTTACGTTTTTTATTGAGTGGCATACAATAAAAGGGTAGCTTCACCAAAACATAAAATCAGTAGACAACGCCATTAGCATTACTAATACATCAGGGCATACTGTTGATACTGCGCTTAGACACTGCCCTGACGGGTCAGTATTTGGCGCACTATAAATTCATTAAATCAATCAATCAATCAATCAAGGGTAGAGTACATATATGGGATAACAAAAAGAACAAGAAAATAGGCAATGGTAAGAAAAGAGTGCCCCACCCCTGCAGCCGGACTACGGTAAAGACAGTCTCTCCCCTCTATAGAAAAAGAGAGATCAGCCAAATCATTGGGGGAAGTCTATAACAGTGAGCATCGCTATTTTCTGCGCACACCACTCTTTTATGTTATTTTTTTGAAAGAGAGAGAAAGAAAGAGAGGTGGGGGGAGGGTTCTTCAGGACGGGAAGTGGGGTTACAAGGAGGTGGGCGCTGTTTCACCTCACGAGAGCTAATGTTGTCAGTACCGATCAGACAGTAGGACTCACTGGCAACTGCCACAGCTAGGCATATTTGTGAAATTCATCGGAGAATTGAACCCAATAAAACCATCTGGTCCTGTGTTCCTCTGTCTTATCGCACAGAACCAAGGTCAAGTCTTCAATTTGCTCTATATCCTTCAACCTAGCGAACCACTGCGCCACCGTTGGCGCAGATTGTTGTTTCCAAAGAGGCGGAATGCGCGCCCGTGCAGCATTAAGAAGGTGTTTGAGAAGGGACTTATGATCACGTTTCCTAGATAAAGGGGTAAGGTTTAGTAGGATTGCACCCGGGTCGCCCTGTAGGGCAACGTCAGTGAATTTATGTATGAGTTTGAGGACTGGTTCCCAGAAAGTTTTGAGCACAGGGCATTCCCAGAAGATGTGCAAGAGGGGTCCCTGATGAAGGCCACATCGCCAGCAGGTATCTGTTTGTCCAGGAAACAATTCCCAAGTCCCTCTCCCATTTTGCTAAGTAAGGGGTATCCTTAGCAGCGTGAAGTTCCAGCAAAGATTTGTAGGAGGCAGAAAGAGGGCCCCGGATCGGGCCCTCTTCCAAAGTTCCTCAAAAGGATGGAGTTTACGGAGAAAAAGAGCAGGCTTAGGCAATGAGCCAAGAAAATGTGAGAACTGAATAGTCCTCCAGGAATCCAACCTTAGAGGAGCTAGCCCAGATAGCACAGTCTCTGCAGGGAACGAGCCAGAGGATTGCAAGAACTGGGAGGCCCTCAGGAGTCCTCGTGGGGCTTGCGTGTGGAAAGTGGGATCAGTGAGGCCTGGAGTGAACGCTGGATGCCCAACGAGGGGTGTCATTGGGAAGGGAAAATTACACAATGAGGATAGACGAGAAAATCTGTCCTTTTCCGCAAGAGTAGGGCCAATCACCGGGTGGGCAGTCAGATGGGTAGTGTGGGTTTTCCCTGCCCACAGCAAGCCAGCGAGTGGGGCACTTGCTGCCTCCTGTTCTAATGCTACCCACAATTTTGAGTCACCGTGCTGGCACCAGTCAACAACCCTGGCCAAGTGTGTTGTGGTGTAGTACAAAGCAGGATCCGGGAATCCGAGCCGCCTTTGAGCTTGGGTCTTAGCAATAGCGTTCTGCTAAGGCGTGGGTGTTTGCCTCGCCATATGAATTTAATAAATGCTAATCGGACTGCGTGAAAATAGGACTGGGGTATTTTGATTGGTAGAGTTTGTAAAAGGTACAAGAGTCTGGGCATCACGTTCATCTTAAGGACATTACAACGACCAAACCAGGACAGGGCTGGGGAGTTCCACTTTTTAAGAGCTGCAGATAATGTCGACAAAAAAGGCCGGTAGTTGAGGGAAAAAATGTCGCTCAGGTTTGCGGAAATCTTTGTCCCCAAGTATTGGATCGAGCGAGTCGCCCATTTGCATGGGAAAAAGGGGCGTAGTCTCGCCACCATAGAGTCTGACAGGGAGACATTCAGTGCCTCTGAATTTTGTAGTTTAACCTTGAACTTAGATAAAGCGCCATATCTTTTTAACTCCTGTAGCAGACAGGGCAAGGAGATAGTTACATAGTTAGCTAGGTTGAAAAAAGACACAAGTCCATCCAGTTCAACCATAAAAAAAACAAAAAAAACAAACGAAAATAAATAAATAAAATAAAACACAGTACAATCCCATACACCCAACTCCATACCCACAGTTGATCCAGAGGAAGGCAAAAAAAAAACCAGCAGAGCGATGATCCAATTTGCTACAGGAGGGGGAAAAATTCCTTCCTGATCCCACGAGAGCCAATCAGATTTACCCCGGATCAACTTTACCTACAAATCTTAGTACTCAGTTATATTACGTGCATTTAGGAAAGAATCCAGGCCTCTCTTAAAGCAATCTACTGAGCTGTCCAGAACCACCTCTGGAGGGAGTCTGTTCCACATTTTCACAGCTCTTACTGTGAAGAAACCTTTCCGTATTTGGAGGTGAAATCTCGTTTCCTCCAGACGTAAAGAGTGCCCCTTTGTCCTCAGTGTTGACCTTAAAGTAAATAACTCAACACCATGTTCACTATATGGACCTCTTATATATTTGTACATGTTGATCATATCCCCCCTTATTCTCCTCTTCTCAAGAGTGAATACATTCAGTTCTTCTAATCTTTCCTCATAGCTGAGCTCCTCCATGCCTCTTATCAGTTTGGTTGCCCTTCTCTGCACTTTCTCCAGTTCTCCAATATCCTTTTTGAGAACTGGTGCCCAAAACTGGACTGCATATTGAGATGAGTGGTTCAGTGATGTAGAATAAGAGATCATCGGCATAGGCTGCCACTTTATGTTGGTGCGGGCCAGCTTGGATGCCTCTAATAGACAAGTTACCTCTAATGTGGTGTAGGAAGGGCCCCAGAGAAAAAACAAACCGCAAAGGGGATAGGGGGCAGCCCTGTCTAGTGCCATTGGTTAAGAAAGGGGGGAACTGTGTCCATTCACACTAAACGTTGCCGTGGGATTTTTGTACAGGGCTGCTATCCAGGACAGGATGGGGTCGGGCATTCCAACAAATTTAATAGTCTCCCGTAGAAAGTTCCAGTCCACCCTGTCAATCGCCTTCTCGGCGTCGGTGGACAAAAGAAGAAGGGGAATGCGGGATCTATTTGCTTTTGCGATGATGTCCAGGGTCTGGGTAGTATTGTCCCTGGCTTCTCTAGTCTGTATAAAGCCGACCTGGTCTGCAGCTACCACACATAGCAAACCATTCAATCTAGAAGCCAAGATTTTGGTGAAGAGCTTGACATCACAGTTCAGGAGGGAGATAGGCCTATAACTGCCACACAGCATTGGGTCCTTTCCTGGTTTGGGAAGGACTGTGATAGAGGCACCGTGCATGTCGGCCGGTAAAGTGTGTCCATCTAAGATGCCATTAAATGCCGCCAGGAAGTAAGGTGCAAGGAGATGATATGTTTTTTAGTAGGGGAGGGTGAAGCCATCTGGTCCAGGCGCCTTGCCAGGCTGGGTGTCAGCCATAGCAGTTCCCAATTCTGCAGCAGTAATAGGTTGGGATAAAGTCTCCCTCTCCTCGACCGTCAGTGTGGGCAGATTGGTTTTTTCGAGATAAGTACGAATATCTGGGAGGTTACGGGATGTTGGGGCGGAGAAGGAGTCCAAGTTGTACAGTTTAGAGTAAACATCGCGGAACGTCTCTGCCAGATTGGGAGAGGTATGAATTTTTGTGCCTGTTGGGGAAAGTAAAGCCGGAACATATGTCTGAGAGCGTTTAGTTTGTAGTGCATTGGCCAAAAGACGGCCACATTTGTCGCCATACTCAAAGAAGGAGCGGCGAGCCCTTAATAGAACATGTTTAGCCTTGTACAGAGAGTGTTCCCTTATTGTCTCCCGAAGCCTGGTTAGTTCTACTTCTGTTGCACGGTCCGGCCGATTCCTGTGTCGGCGTTCTAAGATATGAAGTTGCGTCAATAGGTCAGATAAGGCTTTGATGCAAAGTTGTTTGGCTGTGTGCCCGTGTTTGATTAAAGATCCCCTAATAAAGCACTTGTGTGCTGACCACAAATAGATCGGGCTCTCGACGGAGCCAGCATTGGTGGCGAAATATGAGGTAAGGTCATTACGGATGGCAGTGGTTACTTCAGGGTCTTTGAGGAGCGCCTCATTTAGCCGCCAAGTGGAGGACCCAGAGGTTGCTTGCGATAGGGTAAGCTCCAGTACTATTGGAGCTTGGTTAGAGAGTGTTATGTAACCATTATCTGTTTTGGTGACTAGAGGTAACGTTGTGTGCTTCAATAAGAAAAAAGTCAATTCTAGAGTTAGAACCATGGACAGGGGAATATAAAGTGTAATCCCGCTCTTGCGGATGGAATATTCTCCAGATATCGATGAGTTGATAGGTGTGTAGAAGGTCTTTGAGACGGAGGCAAGTACACAGAGGAAGGGAAGAGGAGTTAGAGGAGGAGTCCCTGTGAGGATCCAAAGTCAGGTTGAAGTTCCCTACTAGTATGAGGGTTCCCTCAAGAAAGAAGTCTAGGGTGGACAAAAAGGCTTTAAGAGTAGGGACTTGATCAGAATTAGGAAGGTTTATGTTCGCAAGAGTGAAGGTCTGATAATAAATCTTCCCTTTCAGTAGCAGGAACCTGACCTCCTGATCATGATACTCCTCCAGAAGTTGCCAGGTAAAGGATCTAGATATGAGGATACTCATCCCCTTAGCTTTAGAGGTTGGCAACAGACTGTGTTAAGACGTCGGAAAACTTTTGTTCAATAGTTTGGGTATCTTGTCTGCCCTAAAATGAGTCTCTTGGAGAAATGCAATACTAGCCCTGTGTCTCCAAAGCTCAGCCAGACAACTAGTGCGTTTCTCTGGAGAATTCAACCCCTTGACATTCCAAGACAGTATAGCCATGATGCTTTAGGTACAGAGCTGATAGCTGTTTGCTCCCAGAGTGAGGTGGGGAGGATAGGAGGGGAGGGGGAGGGTGGTTGGGAGGAGAGAGAGAGATTAAAAAGTCTAGGAAAAAAGCATTCCGCAGTGGAAAACTATACTGCCACCAGGGCAGAGTAGTCCTAGAGTGGAGAGTGGTAAGACACAGGCACAGAGCCCCGACCATCGGGGCCCCCAGAGCTAATTTGAGTATGTGGTAAGGCACCAGAGGTGTTTGGTCAGGGTATACTAGAGAGCCAAAAAGGAAGAGAGGATAGAAATCTATAACAATAAAACAAAATAAACATTGCCACCTTGTGTATGCTAGGTAAAACCCCCCCTCGGGGAGGGTTAACGTCAGTCATATGCACCAGATATGAACACAGCGGTTAAGAGTCTCAGCTGAATCGTGAAGACACAGAACCACTGTGCTCGTCCCTGTGCAGTCAGACATGTGTGCGACCGCCCGCACTGAAATTCAGACCACAAAAATTTAAGAAATTTATAAAAAAAAAAAAACAGTAACGGTAACCATAACAGCAGCAATAACCTGTGAACAAGCCAAGACACACAAAAAAACAAAAAAACAACTCGGCATAAGGTGTGCATTATCTCGTCAACCCTATAAACATGTGCACGTACATATCTGCATGCACACACATACGCACATGCTGACCGCCACACCAGATGCGTACAGTATGAGGAGATGGGGAAAGGGGGAGGTAAATCTACAGCTCAGTCAGTCATGCATGGTGGGCACATGGTAACCTAGCAGTTGCACCCTGGTCTATCAAAGTTTCACATAACCTCCTGGGTATGTCCCCCTGGGTGAGGAAAATGCTCACCCATGCTCGTTACCGTCATGCACAACTCAGACTGCGGCACAGTTTCAGGGATCCCTCTCAGCCTGATGTTTTGTCGGCGGCTGCGATTTTCCAAATTGTCACGATGCAGTTGTAGTTGTATCATTTGGTCAGTGAGTTCAGAGTTGGAAGACTGTAAGGCCTGCAATAGACTGCGACACCGTCTGCTGCTCCTGCTCAATGACAGTAACCCGCGAGTCCAGAACACACACCTCTTGCTTGAGGTTTTGTACTTCCCCTTTAAAGGCCATCTCCATTCTATGCACCATTGTCTCTAGATCACCCCTTGTGGGCAGCTGTTGTAAGAATGCCCACAGCTTTTGCACTGAATCAGCATTTAGAGGGTTATCTTGAGAAAGAAGTGTGCTAGGACTGTTACTCACTGTGCCCTGATGTGATGCCGGTATGCTCTGCTCCTCCGTGCAATGTTCCGGGCTGTAACACAGGATGCCATGTGGAGTGTGAGCTGAGGGAGAGATAGAGAGCTCAGGGCTGCACAGGTCATCGTCCCCAGCCGTGGAGACCGTCGGTGATCTGGGGAGACGGGGATAGATCACTGGGAGGCGTAAAGTGAGGCAGAGAGTGTTTGTCCGCTCGTCGCAGTAAAGGACCTGGCATTGCATTGATTTCCACCTCCGCAGCGTGGCTGGCCGGCGCCATCTTGGAATTTGCGGGTGTGAATGCCGCTGGCTGTTGGGGTAGTGGCGGAGTAGCGGTCTGGCTTCCCAGGCATGTGGGGGTTAGGTGGGCACCTGGATCGTGTGGTATTTTGGCTGCTAGGAGCTGCAGGAGACCCGCTGGCCGGGAGCTCTGTAAGAAAATGTCCTCAAGCCGCCATGTCTAGACCACGCCCCCCTACTGTGAGATTTGGAGCTGGACTGGATTAAGGGAACTTAGAGCCGTGCATGAAGTCCTGAATTACTGGTTCTGTGACCAAACTTTATTTGACCTCTTTTTAATTAAAAAGGTCAACACCTTGTGGTAGGGAGCCATCTTTTTGTGCACATTTGGGGTGAATTTCAAACTTGGTGGAGGTGGAAACCCCTATACCGAACCTCTAGCATTTCTTTTGAGCTCAACCACTATTGAACACGGATATATGCAAATGGTCTTTACTTGTTTGTTTGATTAATGGTGTTTATCACCATCTGTATCACTGGTTCACCAAATTATTTAATAATTTGTTCACTAAATGTTGGTTTATTATTCATTTTTTTAACACAATGTTTTTATTAAGAGTTTCATATAAGCATTACAAACAAAAGAATAAAAGAAAAAAGAGATCGTTTGATACACACGAAATACACAATATACTTAATATGCACAAAATACTTCATACTTCACGCGCAATAACATGCCAGGAAGATGCCAAAAAAAGAGAGAAAAAAAAAACAGTACCTTGTTACTATACCATTAACACAATTTTATAATTTCTTAGGCCAGATAGACCAACATTTGTCAAATCGATAACAGTGCAGAGAATTGATTGCAATTAACCTTTCGAACGTGTAGTTCCTATGAACTGCCCTAACAATATCAGATAGATTTGAAGTTATATTTGTTTTCCAAGTGCGCAGAATGGTCGCCCTTGTTTCCATAAGGACGTGGCCAACAACCTGCCTATGCTCCATGGGGAATCGGTCTACACCTAGATGGAGGATAGCCAATGCTGGAGAGGGCTGAGTCAATATTCCCATCAGAGAGGAAATAAAGGAAAAGACTTGGTTCAATAAACTCCGTATATTCGGACATTGCCAAAACATATGTAAAAGATTACCAATTTGACCACATCCCCTCCAGCATTGTGGTGAAAGCGCCGGATAGTATGTTGCCAGTCTGAATGGAGTATAGTGCCATCTGTTGGCAATTTTTATAGTCATCTCCCAATGACCAACACAATGGGAGGCTCTGTGAATCTCTCTAAATGAGTCCTGCCATTGCAAGTCAGAAAGGGAGATGGCAAGATCGGATTCCCATTTGTCCATTGCAGTCGTCTTTTTGAAGGTCATTTTGTCCTGTAAGAGATTATAAAACAGCGCCGTACCTTTCTTTGAGTCGTCATTGTCAGAGTAAAAGTTCCATAGTCTGGGTGGCACGCATATCTCTGGTTTAGTGTGTGATTTGAGGAAGTGCAGGATCCGTAGGCATGTGAACAATTTGTCATCTGGCAAATAATATTGCTCCATTGTTTGTGCTAGGGATTTGGGGTTGGGACCGTCATAGAAGTCTGATATGCATGTAATACCATGGTTCGTTAAGTCCTTAGTTGACAGCGAAGGAATTTTAGCTTCCAACAGTGTTATTGGAAGTCTGTAGGGTAGTTCCTGACCGTCCGCCCTATTGCGTGTAAGGCATAGTCTCCATGCACTCAGCGAGACCCGTATGGGTGGAGGAATGTTTGCAAAGTCCCATGAAGACCATCCATCACTGAGAAGTAGCAATTCTAAGTCAGTCGTGAGTGCCATGTTTTTTTCTATGTCCACCCAAAGTGGTGTTTCTGTGGTACTTGTCCAATGTTTCATTTGGTCTAATCTGACAGCCCATAGATAATCAGTCAGATCTACCAACCCTGCCCCCCCCCCCACCTTTCTATGTGCAATAAGGGTAGTACGAGGACATCTAGCCTTTGTCTTTCCCCAGACATATTTACAACCCATACTAGAGAGTCTGTTAAGGAACCTTTTAGGTATATGGACCGGCAACGTGCGGAATATATATAAAATTTGTGGTAGGATTATCATTTTATAGGCCGATATCCTTCCCATCCATGAGATTTCCTTTTTTGACATTTCCTTCAATTGGGATTCCAGTTTGCTCATTAGATTAATCATGTTTGTTTTAGCTAGGGTCGAGATGTTATTAGTTATGGTTATACCAAGGTATACAATACCTTTATCACTCCAGGAATATGGCAGTTGTTTTTGTAGAGAGGCACGTGCTGTGGGAGGTACTCCCAAGTCTAGAATAAGGGATTTGCTAAAGTTCACTTTATAGTAGGAGATTTCTCCAAAAATCCGTTAGGATGTTATGGGCATGATGCAGAGATTTATACGGATTGGTCAGTAGCAGAATAACATTGTCTGCAAAAAGATTTATTGTATGGGAGCTAGCACCAAACTGGAAACCCGTGATAGAAGGATGAGACCTGATTGATTCGGCTAAGGGTTCGATCATAAGATTGAATATAGTTGGTGAAAGGGGGCAGCTTTGTCTGGTACCATTAGTCAATGGGAAGATCTTGGACAGGAAGCCAGCCGAGTGCACCTGTGCAGACGGGCAGGAGTATAGTGCTAATATAGCTGACAATATATGCCCTCTGAAACCAAACTTGGAAAGCACCATTTGCATATAGGTCCAATGGACCCTGTCGAACGCCTTCTCTGCGTCGATGGATAACAACAGAGAAGGCGTTCGACTAGACACAGCAGAGTACAACACATTTACAATTCTCCTATTAGCGTCGGAAGTTTGTCTCCCCCTCACAAACCCCATCTGGTCTCGTTGTATAAGCGATGGGATGACAGACATTAATCTTTTGGCCAGTAGTTTGGCATATACCTTAATGTCAGAATTGAGTAAAGAGATCGGCCTGAAGTTGGCTGGGGTAGTAGGGTCTTTGCCTGGTTTGGGCAATGTAACAATGTGTGCTTTTAACATTTCTTGGGGAAAGGATGCGGACTCTGCTGCTGAGGAAAATACCGGCAGCATATATGGAGTTAGTATGTGTTTAAATATTTTAAGGTACTCATTAGCAAAACCATCCGGTCCTGGAGATTTACCATTCGGGAGCGTATCTATGATCCGTTCAATTTCTGGGATCGAGAAGGGAGCGTTAAGGTGTTCAATTTGTTGTTCTGAAAGGGAAGGGAGATGTAGCCTCTGAAGGAATGAGTGTATTCTGTCTGCAGACGGCTGAGGCGTGTTGCTATCCTCTTTTAAGTGTTACAATGAGCTGTAATAATCGGCAAAATGGTTTGCAATATCTTGTGGGTCAAGAATTTTGTGTTGTGTCTTGGGATGAATAAGAAAGGGTATTCTGGTTTTGGTGCGTACTGCTTTCAATCTGTTCGCCAGGTACTTGCCTGCTCTGTTAGCTTTAGCATAGTAGTTCAGTTGTAAACGCCTCAGGTGTCTATCATATTGCTGAGAAAGATGTTCCCTGAGGCTGGGTTCACACTACACTACACGACTTTCATCCTACTTTGCTCTGCGACGTTTGTCCTACATTCATCCTACATTGGTCCTACATCCATCCTACTTTCATGAACAGGATACTACTTTGGTCCTACATGGGATAGACTGACTTGTTCTTTGACCAATCAAAACAATCCCAGAGTGAGATAAATTACTTTTACTGGTGATGTAATCACATGTCAGGTGGCAAAAGTCGGATGGTTAGGACAAGGCTCCTACTTTGGTCCTACTTCAATGATATTCAATGGACTGAAGTAGGATCAATGTAGGACCAAAGTAGTACAGGGAGTAGTTTCAAAGTCGGACCGACTTGTGTAGGACCAGTTAAGACAGCTCTCATAGGGAAACATTGATTTTCACACGTCATGCTACATGAGCTCCCAATGTAGGAGCGTTGTCGGAACAAGTGTGAACCCAGCCTCAACGATTCCCTGAGTGTGGCTAATTTACTCGTTAGGCTCTGTGTGGGAGCTAATTTGTTCAGTGTTTCTGCTTCATGTCTGTCTTTGAGTAAATTATTGATTCTTTGGGTGAGAGATTTCTTTTCCTGAGCCCCTAATTGAATAAGAATTCCCCCTCAAGTATGCCTTATGGGCATTCCAAAGCATAAAGGGATCTTGTACCGACCCTTTGTTGTCAAGGAAGAATTTTTCAATATGCTGTGTTATTGTTTTGTACGTATGTGGTTCTTGGAACAACCTTGGATTACAATGCCAGATTGTGGGGGGGGGGGAGACACCCCTTTCCCGCACAGACATAGAAATTACTGCGTGGTCTGACCACGTTATGTCATGTATCTTAGCAGAGTCTACACATTAAAGGAGCCATTTATCCGTCAGGAACATGTCTATTCGAGAGTATGAACAATGTCTATGAGAAAAGAACGTATAGTCTTTCATTGGCATGGTGACATCTCCACGTATCGAACAGTTCCTCAGTGTGAAGTAGCGTTTGGAGTGATACTTTCCCCTTGGTCTGCCGCGTTGTGGTATCTATTGACAGGTCAGACACCAGATTAAAGTCCCCACATATTAGGGTGCTGCCATATTTTATAGAATTAACTTTTTTCAATACTTTCCGTATAAAGCGGAGCTGATGAGTGTTTGGGGAGTAGAGTGTGACAAATGTGTAGGGTTTGGTATTCAGGTCTCCAGTGACTATAATATATCTCCCTCCATCATCTAAAAAGGACTCTTTTAACTGGAACAAAACTGAGTCACTAATGGCCATTAGAACTCTGCCCTTCTTGTGGTGGGGGGTACAGGCAAGAAAGATGTGTGGGTAATTTTTATGAGAGCAGCGTGGAGCCTTATCCCGTTGGAAGTGCGTCTCCTGTACGCAGAGCAAATCTGCTTTGTGTTTGCATGCTTTGGACCAAAGTGAGAATCTTTTCGCAGGGTGATTCAGCCCCCGAGCGTTAATGGATATGCACTTGAGTTGCATTTGTAAGATAGGGTAAGTGGTAGCGTGACATTGTAATGTGATTACTCACTGCGAGTCCGGTTTCCCAAACGGCAGGCTTAAACCGTGGTGTACAATGAATCACATAAGCGAAGGTCCTTCTTCTCTGCGGCCGGAAGTATCTTGAAGTTCCGTGTGCATCATAGGGTGGAAGTGGAAAAGTGAACGAAAAAATAAAGCTGAGAACAACAAAAAGAGAACAAACAGTCAACATATTGGACATAAGAAAATGATCCTGAAACTGATCCGAGTGCAGGAAAACTGCTGATTGTCACCAGTGGGGGTAGAGGGGATAAAGTAGGCAAGTAACAGACACTAATCCCCTGTCCCTGGAGAAAAGTCGGTTTCGTGAAGGGTTGGTTTATGAGTTTCCACCAGCTGCGGCCTACTTTTTCTTTTTATGCGATCACTTGTGAGACACTATTTGCCACTCGCCATGTACGTATTGCGGGGTTGCACTTGGCAGTTGGTCAGCCACTTGTTCCTGCAAGATATTCCATTTTCTCAGGGCAGTGATCCCCTCCTCCAGTATGGAGATCACTATCGTGGTCCCGTTGTGGGTAATGGAAAGGGTTGCTGGGTACCTCCACTTATGTATGATGTTGTGGTTTCGCAAAGCCTTGGTGATGGTCGCCAGATTGCGACGCCTTTGCAATGTATGTTTGGAGAGGTCCGGCAGCAGCCTTATGCCAGCGTATTGAGAGGGGATATTATCTAGGTTACGGGAAGCCAGTAATATTTTTTCTTTAACATGATAGAATTGCACTCTCAGGAGGACATCTCTTGGTGTTTCATCTGGAAGAAAGGACGGCTTGTGAACCCTGTGGATTCTGTCCACAATGAGGTCCTGTACAGTCAATTCTGGTACCAGAGTGGAAAACATGGCCTGGGCAAATTGCAGGAGTTGATTAGGAGGGACAGATTCCGGGACTCCGCGTAGTTTAAGGGTATTCCTCCTAGACCTGTCCTCTAAATCTGCGATTTTATCTTTTATCCAAGCTATGTCTTCTGCCTGTGCAGCGTGGGCTTCCACCAGTACATTGTATGAGGCAGTGTAATCCTCCATCTTGTGTTCCACTCTGTCTACTCTGGCACCCAGGGCCTGCACTTCCTTATGGCAAGTATTAATCCCCCTCACGAGATCAGCATGTAATGAGGCCCTCAGAGACAGCAGCATTTCCTTCAGCGTTGTATCAGAAATAGGGGCATTAGTGGTCGGGAAGTCAGTAATGGGATCCCCCCCTGTCTGTCCCTGCGCTGCTGCAGCATTGTGAGGCCTGCTTACCTCCATCTGATGCACGGGCTGCGGCCTAGCAGGTGAGGCGGTCCTCTGCCTAGATTTCCCTGGGCTTCTTGTGGTGGGGCTTGGAGTCCTAGAGGAGGATTCGCTGTGGAGGACGGCAACTCCCGAGGGACTGGGTAACGTACTGCCTCTGTTGTGTACCTGTTCTGCCGTCGGATCCGCCCGTGGATGCCGCACGCCGCTGCCATGTTGGGGATCGGCAGCGAAGTAGCTGTCCTGCTTGCGTGGCTGCTGTCCTTGCGGCGCCTTGTCATCCTCGAGGCGTGCTTTGGGGCCGGTACGATCCGATGGGGCTGCTTTGTAGTGCGGATGGCGCTGGTGGGCTTCTGTGTTGTTAGTTTTCTCCAGCGGACAAGCGGAGCTCCTTGACTATGCGGCCATCACGGAGCTCGGACGCCACGCCCCTTGGTTTATTATTCATAATCTTATATATATATATATATATATATATATATATATATATATATATATATATATATATATATATATATTTTTTTGTACTACTAATTATTTAAATATTATTCTAACACCCCTATCTTTCACCTTTGTTCACAATTTTTTGATTTGGTTTACTGTTTCTTTGGGGAGCAGCTTATCAATTAATTATCAGTCATATGATTGCACTATATTAATTTAACCTAATTTGGCGCAAAATTTCCAATTTTCCATTTCCCCAAGTCACCCATAATGTCACAGTACCGATAAAAATCTCTGATCGCTGCCATTACTAGTAAATGTCATAAAACTATCCCCTATTTTGTAAACACTATAACTTTTGCGCAAACCAATCAATAAACGCTTATTACAATTTATTGTTTTAAGAAAAATATGTAGAATAATACCTATCTGCCTAAACTGGGGAAAAAAAATAGTATGTTTATATATTTTTGGGGGATATTTATTATAGTAAAAAGTAAAAAATATTATTTTTTTTCAAAATTGACGCTCTATTTTTGTTTATAGCGCAAAAACTAAAAACCACAGAGGTGATCAAATACCACCAAAATAAAGCTCTATTTGTGGGGAAAAAAGGATGCCAATTTTGTTTGGAAGCCACGTCGCACGACCGTGCAATTGTCAGTTAAATCGACACAGTGCCGAATTTCAAAAAGTGGCCCGGTCATTGACCAGCAATATGGTCCGGGGCTTAAGTGGTTAAATTTTCTGTCTGTTTCTCTTTCAAACAGTACCTACCAGTAAGTGTGCCAGATATGGGGGTCAAGATGTATAAGCTCTGTGACATGTCCACAGGCTATACATGTAGTTTTATGGTTTACGAGGGAAAAGATAGTCACGTAGAGCCAGAGAACTGCCCAGATTACATAGGGGGCACTGGCAACATAGTTTGGAACTTGGTGTCTCCATTTTTCAGAAAAAATATACCATTTGTTTTTTGTCAATTATTACACAAGCGTGTCACTTTTTAGTCACTTGTTTGATCATCAAATAGGCGCATGTGGCACCATGCGACCCAATCGCCGGGGTTTACCCCAGTGGCTTGTAGATGCCCGTCTTGGGCAGAGAGCATGCTCAAGGTGTAAAAATGTGCTCGCTGTGAAGTGGAGGGATAATAAGAATGTTTTTGTTATGTTCTCCCTTCACGCTGACATGACAGTCCAAATTGGTACGGCGACTGGTGTTGTAGAGAAACCCCTCTGTGTTCATGAATATAACCAAAATATGGAAGGGGTGGACCTCAACGACCAATTGTTGGCACCATACCTAGTTGCCCATAAGACCAGGTGCTGGTACAAAAAAGTATCTGTATACTTATTTCTTTGTTTTTAAATCTCTTTATTGAGTTTTTTTTTTAGTTACAAATATACATTTCACAACCTAAATTTGTCCAATCACTCAGGAGCTTCCATAAAATCAAATTATTAATAATCATTTCATCACAATCACATATAAAACACTTATTTACCCTTCCTTAACTCTTTCTTCCGATGGTATAGTTCAGCCCTCAAAATTTCCACTCGCCTACTAGCATTTGGCGAGTGGATTTAAGCTGGGGGCAAGTGATGACAGGGCTGCATGATCAATCTCCCTCCAATCTGTGCCTACACTTAAAGCCCCGATGCAATTAGCGGCCAAAGAGGAAAGGTGCATGCTCAGGAAAAGTAGTCTGGTGATCCACTCACAGGCAGAGCAGTACACAGGTGCTCTCCTTACAATTCTCATTAAGCCATCGGACCTAACAGTATGACCTCTGAGCCTGCCCCCCTCCCCTGACCAATGTAGCTGGAAAGCAAGGAGAAGAAATAAGTGAGGTGAAGGATTGCAAAAATTACCACTCTGGTGCAGCGCTCACTGAAAGTTGCCCTGACATGAGAGCGGCAGCCTTCCACTTTGTGCAGTTTTCTTCTTTTTGTGCTCTATGTAAGTGTCCAACAGTTCTTTTTGAGCCCTGGTGTAGTTTATCCCATTTCCATATCCCCCTACCCTGAAGCCGTCATAGCATTCTCTATCCAATTTTCCCATACTCTTTCATATTTCTCCCCATTTCCTCTATTACAATATGTCTCCCTATACAGTAGTAAATTACTATTCACTAGATTTTTCCAGTGTGCCAGCGAGGGGGCTTCAACCTTCTTCCAATTTAGCACTATTGCCTTTCTTGTATAAAAAAAAAAAAAGCAGTAGGCCTACCTGTGTTCTCCTTTCTATAGAGACCGTATTATCCTCTACTAGTCCTAGTATACAGACCACTGCCTGTTGGTCCAATGAAACTGAAGTTACTATATCGATCACTCTCAGGATTACTCTCAGGACTACAGAATATCGCTATCTTCGGACAGGACCAGAATATGTGAATAATCTCCTGGGATGTCTTCACATCTTCAACAATTTTTAGGATTTGATGGAAACATTTTGGACAATTTTTATGGTGTATAATAACTCCTATGTGTTATTTTAAATTAGCTTAGTTTATCTCGAAGTGAGACTAAGATCTGGAATGGAAATTCATATATCTCCCCCCATTTTTCTACTGTTAATCTTGGGACATCTCTTGTCCAACATTCACATAATTTGTTCATGTCTGACAATTCTGTCTTCAATAAATAAGTATATAGGATTGATATCATCTTTTTTCCCCTTTTTTTTCTTACCATTTGCTCTAATCCAGATTCTATTAGTTGTAGAGTGCCCTCTGGGAATTGAGCTGACAGAGCATGTACCAATGCATATATCTTAAAATATAATTCTCTGGCACCTTCCAGTTTTTTTCTTATTTCTACAAATGAAAAAAAAAATCCTCTATGTGATATTTTTTTGACTCCATATTTTGTCCATGCTCCTGGATCTTGGATGGAGGCTAGATGTGTAAACTCTGGATTTCTCCATAATGGAGTATTTGGAGATATATATGTTTTCACATTGCCCTCCTTTACCATGCAGACTTTCCATACAGAGTCAAATCACACCTACATTTTAACCCACAAAATGGCAGAGCCTGTAGCGCCTCGACAGATTGAACTACTTCCGCCTCCAACATTGTGGCGGGATCATATCTATATGGGTTCAGCCATCTCCCTATTGTCACTAATTGTGCTGCTAAATAATATTTATATAGGTCTAGGAAGGAACGCCCCCCCCCCTGTGCCACTGGATGCATTAGTGTACTTAATTTTATTCTAGCTATTTTATTTTGCCATATAAATGAAGATAACATACCATGTAGCTGAGTAAAGAAGCTTTTTGGTAGCCATTGTGGCGAGTTTCTAAACAAATACAGCAATTTGGGAAGAATCTTCATTTTTATTAAACATATACGTCATAGTAGCGACAGAAGGAGCGCCTGTCATACCTTTTTATTTTTTTCCTAAAATCCTGTACCCCTGGATCTAGATTCAATGTTTTAGAGTTGAAAATATGTTTATTGGTATTTTAGCAAATGGAACAAACAGGAGAAGTCACAATCCAAAAACAGTCAAAAGTGCATTGGGGTAAGGAGTCGGTAGATTCAATGTTTTAAATTCAGCCTGTTGAGATACTATTATGCCTCGGTATTTAAACTTTGTTACCCATTTTAATGGCAAATTTAGGGCCACCGTGTCCTGCGCTCCTTGGTCAATAGCGAATAACAAAGATATGCCCCAATTTATTTTAAGCCCTGTAAATAGTGAATAGGTATTCAATAACTCTAGGGCTCCTTTCAATGATGGCCCTGTGTCTTTCAAAAACAGCAACATATCATCGGCATACAGGGCTACCCTTTCCTCCAGCCCTCCCACACAGAGTCCCTGGCTATTTTGTGAAGTCCTCAGAGCCTCTGGGGAGAGAATGGGATCCGCTAGGTCCAAATAATTGTACAAATGTCTGTCGCACCTCATCCCATATAACAATAGATTTTATGGTATGGACAGTAAGGGACTATACCAGTGCTTATTCACAACATACAATAGTAATTTTTTTAATAATTTATTTAAAAGAAAAGGGATTATCACAAAATGTAATACAAAAAACACATATTGGGGCAATAGGATAGGATATGGTTAACAATAAAACCAGGCAGCTGTGGATCCTGATTACAAATGCAGAGCGTATTACAGACGGTCACAACCAGAAAGATGTTAAGCCCAATATATTTCGCCTAGATTCTGGCTTCATCAGGGGCTAGGTTGAGAACGAGAGTTTGAAATCAGCTCTATTAATAGAAAAAATTACATATTACAAAGAAGCATATAAAATGAAAACACATCCATATATTTATACAGGTGCATGTGTGCACTTTGCTGACCTTGTGTATCAGAATGGATATCCAGACCTGGAGGTGGGGGAGGGGGAGAGGAAGGAGGGGGCAAAATGGAGACAAATAGGGAGGGGATCAAGGCAAGAAAAAGGATGGGGAGTGGAGGGAAATGGAAAGAGCGGTTAGACACTCGCAATCCAGACGGATAACCGACTCATCTAATAGTCCAATGCACCACAATAAAAGGGCCAGAGATGCGTCTCCATAGGAGAGGAGAAAGAAAACAGGCTGAAAAAGACACAGACACAAACAAGCTTAATAAGAAATGTATCCCACCTACATCCGTCACATTAAGTCAAGTATATGTTCAGATGAGGAATTAATTAGATCCACTAAGACTTACAACGTTTTTTTTTTTTTAAATGGTGCACTACCAGAAGCAGCCACAAGAGTTCGTCCAAATAGTCCTGACAACATCCAAGGAAATGTGATGTTAAGTCACTCTCTATAATTCTCTAAATATAAAAAAAAAAAAACATTAACTCAACTAAGTACACAACCATAAGATAGCTAAGCACAATCAGAGAAGCATACAGGGCTGTAGAGGATTTACCTGTGGTAAAGATGTCACACAGTAACGCTCCTAGCAGGTGCATTCTACAGGAGAAAGGAAACTGAAGCCCATTTAAATAAGCCTCCTCTCCCACACGTCCGAGCGTATGACATCATCGGGCGTGAGAGGACAAAAAACGTCCGCGCGCTGCAGCCAGGAGAACATCTACGTGTGCCTACAATGCCCATGATGCCTCGCGATTCTATGCCTGGAAAGGGAGAATGTTTCCCCTCCACATACACGATCACCGGCAGGCTCGGGAGCAGAGAAAATACACCTACAAAGGTGGGGTTAGCACCAGAACCAATGGGTGATGCCCATTAGCACGACACACAGATGAAAGGGGCGTGGAGAGATCCCGTGCGGCTACATCACAGCGACAGGCGGGCTAAGAATGTAAACAAGCCCTTGGGTGTCCATATAGAGAAGCATATTCGCCCAGAAAATGGTGCACGGGATAACAAGAGAGGGGAATAGGAGTGTTGACACTAGATTAAATGCTAGTGTGGAGAGGTAGCCTGATTAGAAAAAACTCCGGAGGACATACCGGGGACATCTGCAAAGATCATTGCATCCATTATCTAAAACACACAAAGTCCGATCTTCTCAAGCCAAATAAATGGTATGAGGAAAGAAGATGTTTACAAACAGTACACACATGCAGCTGCACAAAAACATTTACAGAGAAAGGGAGAAAGACAAATCAGCACATAGTATAATGAAAATATGTATTTAATAGTTGCACCTTTCTTAAAATATTATATAGTGTGATAAATGGATATGCCAATGCAGATCAATTATCTAAGAAATATACAATGCAAAAAAGGGGAGGAGGGGGGGGGAGGTTTGGAAGGCCTCTATAGTGAGGAGCTCACAGACATGTAAGGGGAAAAGGGGGAGGGGGGGGAGAGGTGAAACATAAAACACACAGATGAGAAGGAGGGGGGGGGGGAACCAAGGAGATCAAAACAGGGGGAAAACAAACAAAAAATACCCGAGGTAAGTGAGTTGCTGGCTCAGACATCTATTAGGTAATCTAAATACATTTTTAAAGAATAAACTCTTTTAAATGGTGAGTCAGATAAAGGATACATTAAAGAGAGGATTTGTAACTAATATATTCATTTAGTCCTGGGTATTGAGTCGCATTTAAGGACTGAATCGACTTTGTTTCAAGTTGGAGTAGCATGCGATCAATATCGCCACCTCTAGCATGTTGGGGTACATGCTCAAGGGCTGCAAATTGAGTCATTGATAATTCAAAATTATGTTCCTTGCCCATGTGTCGGCTGATGGCAGTAGTCATCAGCTTCAGGTAATTTCAGGACGCTCCTTGATGAATTTACGTACTGTGTTATCCGCTAACAGTAGGGACCAGAATTGTCCCAGAATGGTTCTAAATCTCCAATGGTCAGTGGAATATTGAGTAAGGATGCGTATCAGTTGAAGAGTGCTTTTTTTTTTCGGTTCGGAAAGATTAAATCTTTGCGCTCAGTTTGAACTGCTCTATTGTATGCTCTTTTGAGATTTTTATGACGATATCCCCTCTTTCTCAGGCGAAGATATAGATCATCAGCAGCCACTTCATAGTCCTTTCTCAAGGCACAATTTTGTTTAAGTCTAATATACTGGCTGCATGGTATACTCTTTACCAGGGAAAGAGGGTGACCACTGGATGCGTGAAGAATCGTGTTACCCGATGAGGGTTTACGATAAAGGGACGAAAGCACTGTTCCATCCGAGCCAATAGAGATTTTTAGATCAAGGAAGTTGATACTTTCCTGACTACATTCCATGGTGAATTTTAAGTTGTATGAGTTCACCATCAACTCCTTCATGAATTGATCAAGTTCCAATCTAGTACCTGACCACAGTAACAAGACGTCATCGATGTATCTATACCACGAAATAACGTGGTGCATGCACATCAACGGATCCTCACTACAAAAAAGTTCCTTCTCCCACCCCCCCAGGTACAGGTTGGCATACGAACTATTTGGACAAACTCTTGTGGCTGCTTCTGGTAGTGCACCATTTTTTTTTAAAAACTTTGTAAGTCTTAGTGGATCTAATTAATCCCTCATCTGAACATATAATTGACTTAATGTGACAGATGTAGGTGGGATACATTTCTTATTAAGCTTGTTTGTGTCTTTTTCAGCCTGTTTTCTTTCTCCTCTCCTATGGAGACGCATCTCTGGCCCTATTATTGTGGTGCATTGGACTATTAGATGAGTCGGTTATCCGTCTGGATTGCGAGTGTCTAGCCGCTCTTTCCATTTCCCTCCACTCCCCATCCTTTTTCTTGCCTTGATCCCCTCCCTATTTGTCTCCATTTTGCCCCCTCCTTCTTCTCCCCTCCCCTCCCCCACCTCCAGGGCTGGATATCCATTCTGATACACAAGGTCAGCACAGTGCACACATGCTCCTGTATAAATATATGAATGTGTTTTCATTTTATATGCTTCTTTGTAATATGTAATTTTTTCTATTAATAGAGCTGATTTCAAACTTTCGTTCTCAACCTAGCCCCTGACGAAGCCGGAATCTAGGCGAAATATATTGGGCTTAACATCTTTCTGGTTGTGACCGTCTGTAATACGCTCTGCATTTGTAATCAGGATCCACAGCTGCCTGGTTTTATTGTTAACCATATCCTATCCTATTGCCCCAATATGTGTTTTTTGTATTACATTTTGTGATAATCCCTTTTCTTTTAAATAAATTATTAAAAAAAATTACTATTGTATGTTGTGAATAAGCACCGGTATAGTCCCTTACTGTCCATACCATAAAATCCTCAGAGCCTCTGCCACTGGCTCTATTGCTACTGCAAAGAAGTCTGGAGAAAGCCTTGTCTTGTGCCTCTATATAGCTGAAAAAGGTCTGTCAGTTTTCCTCCTAGTTAAACCAATAAATTGTTTGTATCCAATAAATAAATGTTAATGGTAATCCAAGGCATTCTCTATGTCTAAGGAGGCCATTGTCCTAGATCCTTCACAATTATGGTGGGTATGTATATTCATATATAATCTACATAAATTGACATCTGTCGTTCTCTGTGGCATAAATCCTGTCTGATCTGAATCCTTTAATGGTTTTTAATAATGGCTGTAATCTTAACGTTAATATTTTTGTTAGCATTATTAAATATAGATTTTAAAATACTATCAGCCTATATGAGGAAAATAATTTTGAATCCTTCCCTTCTTTATATATTAGGGTTATATGTGCCTGCCTCATTGAATTTGGTAGTGTACCCTTCAATAGCCCGCTTGTAAATACCTCTGCCAATTTTGGGGCTAAAAGAACTCTATATTTTTTATAAAATTCAACAAGGCCTGGTGCTTTCTCCCCTGGAAATGTATTTATGGCCTTTACAATCTCTTCACTTGTAGAAGAACTGTCTCTCCACAGAGTCTTATTTCTGAAGGAAAAAAAGTCATTTAAAATCAAGCGGCTATAATGAATTGTCGGCTCCCGGGCAATACAGAGAAAAGGCATTCATACAAAAAAAAATGCGTTTGCGGGTCCCCCCAAATTCAATAACCAGGCCCTTCAGGTCTGGTATGGATATTAAGGGGAACCCCACGTCAAGTTTAAAAAAAATGGCGTGGAGTTCCCCCCAAAAATGTGTGAGCTGACAAAAACTGAAAAATCAGGACATGATTTCTAAACTGCCACCACTCCCTCATTTTCAAGCCCACCTACACAAATCTTATATTTAAACGTTCAGCTATCCCTGCTGCCACTACACATGTTCACAATATGACCATTTGTTTGCAACTCACGCCATCCATTGGCATCTAGACAGTCTAGACACTTAAAATTTGAAGGGCAATATCTAAACTGCAAATGTGCCTTCAATTTTATTATTTAATATTTGATTCTCACAATATAAAGCTCTTTACTGTATGATTTATAGTTTTATAGATTTATAGTTGTTAAAATACAACTGTTTGAAGAATGACAAGTATTCAGGAGGGGCAAAACAACTCTGGTCTGTGCATAGAAACTGCATAAACATTGTTTTCCTAGCTCCTCACACACATCTCTGAGGGGAATTATAGCTCCTCCCACACAGCTCTGAGGGGTATTGGCTAAGTTTTTGGCTCTGTCTAACTTCTGCATACTTTCAGCTATTAAAACCATTCGAGTTTTAAAATGTTCATCTCTTTCAGCTAATGATTGGGGGACTTCAACTTGTTTTCTACTATTTATAATAAACAAACTTTAAAATGTTCACAACATTTTCAGCCATCCAGCTATATCTTTTCAGTTTGATATATTTTACAGTTTATAAAAATATAGGGGTAGATTCACATAGAATTAGATTAGCGTAGAGTATCAGAAATACTCTACGCCGCCGTTTTTTACCTGGCTCTACGTGGAATCCCGGTAGATTTTGTCCTGTAAACTACGGTAGCGTAGTGTATTTCTCCCGGCGCAATCAATCTACGCGAGTAGGGGGCGTGAAGGATTTAAATTAGGCGCGTTCCCGCGGTGATCGAACTGCGCATGCTCCGTTACGAAATTTCCCCCCATGCATTGCGTGAAATCACGTTGTTACCTCATTTTTTTTGAGTAGCGTCGTTTACGGACATTCCTATTCCCGAACGAGTTACGTAAAAAAAAAAAAAAAAATTTCGATGCGGGAACGACGGCCATACTTAACATGGGCTACGTACCGTTAGACCAGCAAATAGCTGGTCTAACAGTACGTAGAAAAAATATGACGTAAGCGATTGCGAAGGCCGCTCGTATCTTCGTGGATCGCCGTAAAAACTCATTTGCATATCCCGACGCAGAGAACGACACAGACTCCTCCCAGCGGCCGCAAAAAGATTGCATCATAGATCCGAAGGCTTACGAAGACGTAAGCCTCTCGGATCGAAGCCCGAAGCCGCCGTATCATGGTTTGAGGATTCAAACTAGTGATACGGCGCGCACAATTTGAAATTACTCCTGTCTAACACCAGTTAGACAGGCATAATCGCTCTGTGAATCTGGCCATAATTTTTTGAAAAAATAAATCATTTAAAAAAAAAACATTTTTGAAAAACAAATGTGATTTTTTTTTTTTACATTTTTTGAAAAATTAAAAACAGCTAAATTAGTTTTTGAAAACAAAATAAAAATGAAATCATTTTGGAAAAAAAAATGAAAAATAAAATTAAATAATTTTTGAAGAAAAAATTAAAATAAAATCATTTTTGGGAAAAAAACATTAAAACCATACCTGCTTTTCCAACTATTCATACTATATCACCATAGTTACTCTAGCCACTCCAAGCACACAGTTACTCCGCCCACTCCAGTTGTAGACTACTGGTGGAGGCAAGAACACTTCACAATTTCCCCAGAATTTGTAGCTTTTCTAGTTCTTTCATTCGGCTGTGCTTTGAAATTAAAATGACTCAGACATGTGAGTACCCCATTAGGGGGGTTGATCATATTTGTTCGATAAAACGTTTAAAGCTATATCACACTATCAAGGCTTTTTATTCCCCATTATTCCCGAGATACTGTGTGGGAAGCCCAGGGGTGGTTATCATTATAGAACCCAGGGGTGGTTCACAAGCATGTATTGACTAAGCGTAATTGCTAAATCTCACGCTTCAAGGTGAGCATTTAATACCTAAGGGGGTCACTGGAATGAGAGCACCAATGCATGATCTGCAACACCTGTCAATTATTTTCAGACGCATGGATTTATAAGCATGTCAGCAGTGCTATTACTGTATACCACGCATATGCACTTTTTTCAACAGGACTGTCACAGCATTGTTTTTGAAAAAAAATACTTGTTTTTGCACAATAGCAATTTTTGATATTTTAAGTAAGACTAGTGTTGTTCCCTATATACCACTGGAGACTTATTTGTGTTACAAAGCACTTGAATGCACATGAGCACTTTATTATTAATGGTCTAATTGAGATAATTATTGTTTTTATTTTGGTCATATCACATCTATGTCACATTAACACTGCATGTGTTTATTTTAATCTTCAGCACACGTTTATTGTGTGATATTCCAAAGCACAGTGTATAATTTATTATTTTTGGCAATATAACCCTTGGTTGCTTATTACCAAAAAAAACTGTGTTGCTTTAATGGATGCTGAGTAAAGGATTGTATTGTGAGTACAAAAATCCTATTTTTTTTAACAGTTTATTAAGTGATTGCACTATTGAATATTATAAATGTACGTAATAATTATTATTTTTTCTTTAGGATCTGTTTTCCAATCCAGATAAATCACCTACCTCGAGAGACTGTTTTAATAGTTAAATTGTATGCACTGTCTGTCCCCCCTCCTGGGAGTTCTTCTGAAGCCATCAAGCAAAAAAGAAATCCTCAGCAACATCCTCAGCCTCTAGGCTGGGTCACCGCTCCCCTCTTCAACTTTAGACAGTAAGCTGTTTATACATTTTCTCTAATGATATACATTAGTTTGGTTGTGGATATAAATCATTTTTTTTTAGCTAAAGAAGTGTGAGAGTGTATTATTATTATTATTTTTTTAACAGTCTAAGTTTTCTATGGAGGCCCACATTTTTGTATATGTGTAAGTAAAATGGCGCTTATGTTTCCCCCTTGCTTCCTGAAAACCCTTTGGTGATTAGGATAGAGCCCATTCAAACTAAACACAAGTATCATTTTAGAATTACTGTATCACAAAGGAATCTTTAGAAATATGAAACTAACTTTTAAGCGACCATTATGTAGTTAATCTCATAACAATTCAGCTGCATGAGTTCAACAGGGCTCAAAATGCTTTGTAGCTGATTTTTGTTTGTAATTGTCTGGTGCATCTCGCTGCAGAGTCAAGTGATATTCAGCCAGCCTCAATGGATTCCAGTTGTTCTGAAATGTTCTTCTATTGTAAAACTGTTCTGATGAAACCGTTGACCATATTTATCACTGACTGCGCTTAGATTAAATGCAGAAAATGAATATACAGTGACATTCACATGTGGCACTGTATGGTCTTGTATACTGTAAGAAGTTTGTTAACCAGCCAAATGTTTGTTGCTCTGCAGTTGACAAATTATCAACAACATCCTTGCATGCTTTCCAATACATTTTCCTAGGCCCCACTAACAGATTCTCAAACTGCCTGTCATTGATGTATCTGATCCAGAGTCTGTTATGCTGGCCACAGACAGTCTTTTCATTGTTTAGTCAGTAGTACAATTACCCTCCAGGTCATTCTCTCCACCAGTACAGTATCAACCCTTCAGGTAAGTCTGTCCCTACCAGGTCAGCCTGTCCCCCAGTACAATCTTTTCACAAGTCAGTCTGTCCCACCCTAGCAATGGGTTGGTTCTCACACTCTGAACAAACATTCCTAGTGTCAGAAATTACCACTAAGGAGGTCGCCCATGCCATTAACTCCTTTCTCACTGGTAAAAACCCCTGTGCCGGATATACTACCAATTGAATTCTATAAATCTCACTTAGAATTGTTGGCTCCCAAGTTGCCATCATTATGTAGCACTAAACCCCGAAGGGGCTGCTACATATTTCAGATGGCATGTTACCTCTAATATACTCGTTGTCCAGGGTAATAAAAGAGAGTCTGAAGAATTCCAATGTCCACAAGATACGCTTATTTTTCTAAGATTTATTTGCAGAACGTAGTAGAAAAGAAGTTGGAGGGGTGGAAGGGTAAATAGGTCCAGGTGCATACTCTCAGATTAGGAAACACTCCTGCTTCCAGCAAACAGTTCTCGTTGCCACTCTAGCCAGAGTGGGTATTGCTCACCCAGATAGGTCCCTCTCACTGGCCTAGCAGCTGGAATGATACACGGAATAAAGTACAGTCTCTGCAATAGACCTTCCTTTATGAGAAGACACTTGTGGTCCAGAATCCTCTGCCTCAGGATTCAGCACCCGGATCTCTTCAGATTAACTTTAGTAGAGCTTAGATCTGACAGAAGATCATCATCAAGCCTTTCAGTGCATAGTGTATCCTTCGATTAAGTCTCCAGACCTTCTCCCAAGATACCAGCCTCTTGCATGGTCTTCTCCTGGATAGGTCCTCCCCTGGTTTCTTTCATCAAATGGATTCCTCCCGCAGGACAGACAGCACAGAATCACCTTTTTAAAGAGCAGGCCCCAGTCTGAGTATTGGGCCTACCAGTGAAGCCGCAACCCCAGACCAACGTGGTCCCGGAGCCAGGATTCAGGACATGCACCCCTGGCCAGGCGGTCCACAAGGCGTGTACAATGGACCCCCCGCCAAAGGCGTCTGTCCCTTAAGTACCCCTCCCCAGCATGCTTAGCGGGGAAATTGCTCCCACTGACTGGCCCCTGAGGGGAACACCCAATACACTCTGACTCTGCTGCTGCTGCCACCCTTGCCCTGGGACGGTAATAACACCCCCAAGCGAGCAATGGTGGTTACTCCCAGCACAGCCATGGCTGGAACAGAGGCTAAATTGCCCACAATTACACATGTCTGAGTCAAATGACAACTCGGGCCCCCTTTAAATTTACAGCAGCACCTGTTAAACAGGAGCAGGTCGCTACACACTCCCCCACTAAATTTAGACACTGTCCCCAGTGTCGGGAACCATGGCGTCTCAAGCCTGAACACCAACACCTGAACCCAAATTAGGAGGATGGGAAGGGGAAGAAAGAAAATAGGAACACAGCAAGCATTATCACATCACGACAAAATGCAAATTTACATTATGATTCTTATCTATCTAGCTTGCCCCATTCTCTGGCAGTCTTTATAGAGATCAACTGGACCTGAAAGAAAAACAAAAAACAAGCACACACATAACAATCCTATACTTAAGATCATATACAATTTTAAGGCAGAGCAAAATTGCACCTCCTAAAGGGTGGAGCTTTCATTTTCCTTCTAAAAAACAGTCAGTGTAGTGGCTAGGCTTAAAAGAAAGTCCTTCCCTAGCATAACTGACCACCGCCCTCTGGTGGCAAAAGTTGCAATTCAAAGTGCTGCATACATTTCTGAGCAAAACATCTCTTGATCACTGAGTCCTCAGAGGCCCTGTCCTAACTGAATAGTTCCTCCTCCCCAGAGTCCAAATTCTCAGTAGCAAAAAGAGAAAAAGTAATTCCTCATGACCTTCTCAGAGAAAGGTAAAACAAAAACTCAAACAAGTCCTGCCAGTTCTTTTCACAGTGTGACAGGAAGTCAGGTAAATCTGTGTTGTCCCAGATGGAAGATAATTTTCTGCCTTGTGTAGAAAAAAACACCAATTACTTTTGGGCGTCGGCTGTAGAAATGGCCAGAGAGGTTTGGGGAGTTAGAAGCCTTCAGCTGTTTAAAATGAAGCAATTAAAGCCCCTATAAATATAGCCTAAGGATAATAGCTGATTGCTGCATCCTGGAGCTTTGGGTGTGAAGGAGCAGTCAGAAGCACTTCTGAAGAGGTGAGGTGGTGATGGATATCTCTGTGTGAGAAATATCAGAGACTTTTTTGTTGTTTTCTGCTCTAGGACCAGCAGTGTCTGCCCAGCAGTAGGCTGTGCCAGACACCATAGTTAGGTTCCTGTGTTGGGAAGGTAGACGCCCCAAGTGGCAAGGGTTTATTTTATGTTTTGTTTTGTTTATGCTGTTTTGATGCTTGCACGTGTACCCCGCAAGATGGAAAAATAAACCATATCATTTGTTTTCAGTCATCCTCAAGTGCCTTTTTGTACAGTTCAGCGTCTAGTGAACCCATCCAGGGGGTCACACACACCCGCTACCGAGTTAATCCCTCACACATGGTGTAACATGCGGGTAATTAAAGTAAACCCAAAATGGAGAAGATGCTGAAACAGCTGATTATAGCAAATGCAGCTCAACAACAGGCTCACCGAGAGAGCCTTGCAGCTCAAGAACAGGTTCACCAAGAGAGCATGGCAGCTCAGCGAGAGAGCCTTGCAGCTCAACAACAGGCTTACCAAGAGAGCATGGCAGCTCACCGAGAGAGAATGGCAGGTTGGAGACGCCAGCAGCAAATGGAGGCCATTGTGAAACAATTTAAGAGAACAGAGGAAAAGGATAGCAAGCCCTCTCTGATTGAGAATCCAGAGGACCATAATGCTATGGAGGTTACCACGTCTGTTGTTGAGACAGAATCATCACCGGAGTGTAGTACTTCACCAGAGGAACAAGAAGTGGAGCCAGAGGAGTGTGCCCTGGCAGAGCCTGAAACTCCCGAAGTGAAGGAGCCGCCATTAGTAGTAGAAGAGTCTGTAGAGTCTCTGGAAACCAATGTTGTGAATGGCGTTCCAGAGGTCAAACCACACGAGATCAAACCCGAAGAGAAAGACCCTCATGTACAAGAAGGTGCTAAATTGTCTAGCATCTTGAATGACTCCTTGGACAAATTTGAGAACACTTGGGAACCATGAGCTCAACATATGGGCATTGCATTCCGATCGGGCGTACCTCCCTGATTTAGCATTCCTACACCTAGTTTTCATTACATCAACTGAATCGGACTGGCTTTTCCTTACTTTTTCCCTCCCTTTTTCTGTCTCCTCCTCTTTTTCTTCTATCTATTCTTGAGCTCTTTCCTCCTTCCTCCTTTTTACTTTTGAATGGCTTTTGTTTTTTTTGTTTTTTTTTAGTATTACAGTGCAAGTTAGGTTTATCTCAAAGTAAATAGGATTTGGTCTTTAAATATCAGCCTGAGTTAAACCTACCCAGGTATCTATGGTACCAAATTACACCTTTGCTTACTATGATTTTTTATTTTGCATACCTAGTTATGCTGATAAATAACCTCCGGGTTTAGAGGCGGTTTTTGTTGATATCCTTTTATTTGGTCGTGGAGGGAGTGCTCCAGCACAGTGTGTACCCAGATGGGGTGCCGGTGCACACCCACCCAACGTACCTCTGCTTTTTATACAGGATGCGATAGCCATCGCCAGTGTATCTAAGCCGCTTAGTGAATTGTCATGGTATCCAAGTGATGCACATGTCTTTGATGTTCAACCTGTAAGATTGTTGGCTTGTGTAATATTTGAATTTGTTGTCTGAGTCGCACTTAATGTGATATTATTGTTGTTCCAATGCCTTTGAAATTTAATAAAAAAAATTGAAAGTAAAAAAAAAAAAAAAAAAAAAAAAAAAAGAAGGTGCTGAGGAGGTCCCAGCTGTCCCCGCAGTAGCAGCTCCTATGAAGCTGAATCAACGGTCTGACAGTTCTGCTAAATACAGTAGAGAACCGTTAGCAAATATGTTGAAGAAATTTGATGATACAGCTACCAAAGCTGTTACCTTGGAACTGGAACCCAACAAGTTTAAAGGCAAGATTTTGGATTGCTCCAGATCTTTTCGCAAAGCCAAATTGCTGCATTACCATATGAAGTATTTCCCTGGCGTTGACAAGTCAGAGAAGGATCAGAGTCCTGTCACAAGGCATATGCAGACAAGAGGCTATTTAGCTCACACAAAGGCCAGTCAGCAAAGCTCAAAGAGAAGACGCACCACAAACAGTTCAAATTCCCACCGACCGTCCCTAAAAGACAAAAGCAAGGAGATCTTAATCCAGAAGTCTCATCGCAAGCCAGACAAGCTGTCTGAAAGTGTTAATATAAAAATTCAAAGATTTCTTGAGTCTGACTGAAGTCAAAGAAAAAGAAGAAGAAAAAGAAAGCAAAGTCAGAGCTGTCTGGTAGGGAAGAGAACATAGAGGTTTCTAAGGAGCTTTCACCAAAAAAATTACAACCTGCAAAGCTCAACAGTGATTATAAGGCCCTGTGTTCTGGTAAAAGCAACGATCATGGATGCCGTCCATATACAAGACTAAGTGATGAGGAGACGCTCAGTGATTCTTGCATGGAAAGCTTACTTTGGAGTGATGAGGATTACAACAAAGAGATCGTTGTCACGCATGCTCATGGTTTTCTAAATGTTGGCCGCAACAGGAGCAAGTGCAGCTCTGCCAAGCAAAGACTTATGATGGACAGTATGGATGAGTTGCTAGGACTCTGCTCTGGAAAATTTGTCTGTCAAGATGATGGTCCAAATAAAGAATCTTTTAGTTGTACAAAGGCTCATGCTGAAAATGAGAAAAGTGACCTAATGAATAAAGCAGTTGCTCTCTGTGTCGGTTCTTTCACCAACAGAGAAAATGAAGGAAATGAGGCCGGGTTTGAGGATTTCCATCTTCTACCATGTGATGATTTCCATCTTCTACCATGTGATGATTTCCATCTTCTACCATGTGATGATTTCCATCTTCTACCATGTGATGATTTCCATCTTCTACCATGTGATGATTTCCATCTTCTACCATGTGATGATTTCCATCTTCTACCATGTGATGATTCTGACAGCGAAGAGTTTGCAGAAGTTGAAAGTGGTACAGAAGATGGAGAGGAGGAAGTGAAGGTGACAGTAAAGAAAGAGCCAATCCTGTCACTGCTGGATGTCCTGAAGGAGGATGACACCCTGCAGGATGAGGCATCTGCTGTGCTGGCCGGGGAGCGATTCCGAAAAGTGCTCCTACCCTCTGGGTTATGTGAAGAGACAAGCGCTGTACGCCTGCAGTACCTGCACCCTGGATTAGGAGGAGCCTGCTGGGATATGTCTGGCCTGTACCTACAAGTGTCATGAAGGCAACGACCTGTTTGAGCTCTACACCGAGAGGAAATTTTGCTGCAATTGTGGAAATGCCAAATTTAAACAGTGGGAGTGCAAGTTATATCCGGATAAAAAGAAGAAAAACCTGGCTAATAATTACAAGGACAATTTCTTTGGCATCTACTGCACATGTAAGAGACCGTACCCCGATCCTGAGGATCAGACCCCAGATGAGATTGTGTGCCAGAGCTGTATGGATCACTGTTCTTTGGGACTACTCTGTCAAGTTAGGAGTTCCTGGTGTCACCAAGATTACCAAAGCAGAAACGGAACATGAAGATGTGAAAGTTGATGATTGTCCTACGGAAACAGCCAACACTCAGAATGGACTAACAATGAATAAAGAAGAATGTGTGGAAGTTAATGACGATGAGGAGGAGGCAATTCTTAGAAAGCTAAATATGAAGGACTTTATGGAAAATTAAGCTGAACTTTCTGGAAGTGATGTTGAAAGTGAAATCCCTGACCGCTTCAGGGCAAATGAAGTGGCTGAAGTGCAGGAAGTAGGGGTTTGCACATCTTCAGTTCTCATTCAGTTGCTTGAGGGAAATAAAGCTGAAAAACTTAATTCTGACACTGCACTAAATGATGTAGAAAAAGTGTGTCCAATATCCACTGAGCCTTGTGAATGTAGTAAGGCAGGTGATATTCATGACTTTCCCATAATTGATGATTAGCAGATCAGGGTCATTGAGGAATCTGAATTGCAAGAAATATGCACCCAGACTGAAGCTATTTTTGCCTCTGTGAATTATTTGCATGTTGAAGAGCAGTGTGTTAATTTTTATGTTAATGAAATTGGATTTGGATATAACGGTAATGTCACATCCTGTGAAACCCAGTCTTTACAAAGTGTTCTGTCAGAGCAAGTAACGCAGGATAAAAGTTTGGACTTGAATACCGAGATTCCTCGGGAAGTAAAATCTATTTTTCAAAGTGTAGAATCTCTAATGGCACGTGAGCCCTCTGAACGTTGGGAAACCTCCATCACTGAAGTGGTCAGAGAGGCTAAATGTACTAATTTATTGGATGCTTTTTCCAAATGTCTTGAAAGGAATGAAGAATATGAGAATTTGTGTCCAATAGTCGATGGTTTCAAAGAAACAAATACTAAAACATTTTTGGGAGACTATGAGGCAAAGATAGTTGAACAACTAGCCATAAACATAATTTCAAAAGTGATTGTATCTGCTAGACAAGAAATTTTGTCCAGCTCAGTTAATGATGTGTCCGATAGCAGTTGTCAAGTTCTTGGTGAGAATAGGAGTGTGCGAACAAGTGATGCACAGAGTAAGCAGTTGCTTCAAGAAAGTGACGAGGATTCCGTTTCTGAAAACCTTACATTGGGTTTGGTAGATTTTCACCATACTTGTGAGTCTGAACTATCACAAAGTAAGAAACTTGGAAATGTAGAATTGCCAAGTAATGATTTCCGTCTAGCGCACCAAAGGGAAGAAAAACTGCCTAGTACATCAGTCTTCTGCGTCAGACTTTAGTCCAGTTCATAGAAGAACAGATTTTTTTGGGTGTCACCTTGCTTTGGAGGATTCCAGTCTTGGTGTGTTTGCATCTGAAGAAGGCATCCAAATGGATGATCCATTGCAGAGCACAGTGTTGTCAGCTCTTGGTATTGGTTATGACTCGCTGAGTTCTTCAGGGATTGAGCTATCGAGGGAAACCTTTGTGTCCATTGAAAAACCAATTAAGGTTTTGCATGGTTTACAACTGAAAATTAGTATATTACAGAGCAAGGAACACCCTCTTATGTACCTCAGCCGAAATTTGAAGACCAATAGGTGGTTCCTGGCCCTTCAAGAATTTAGTTTTGTCGTAACGCATCGCCCAGGTGTTAAAATGGGGAATGCAGATGGTTTGTCCCGAGTGCATGCGTGCCTGGCAACCTGTGTCCCAACCCTAGGGTTGAAACAAGAAGGGGGGGGTATGTGACAGGAAGTCAGGTAAATCTGTGTGTGTTGTCCCAGATGGAAGATACTTTTCTGACTTGTGTAGACAATACACCAATTACTATTGGGCGTCGGCTGTAGAAATGGCCAGAGAGGTTTGGGGAGTTAGAAGCCTTCAGCTGTTCAAAATGAAGCAATTAAAGCCCCTATAAATATAGCCTAAGGATAACGGCTGATTGCTGCATCCTGTAGCTTTGGGTGTGAAGGAGCAGTCAGAAGCACTTCTGAAGAGGTGAGGTGCTGATGGATATTTCTGTGTGAGAAATATCAAAGATACTTTTTTGTTGTTTTCTGCTGTAGGGCCAGCAGTGTCTGCCCAGCAGTAGGCTGTGCCAGACTCCATAGGTAGGTTCCTGTGTTGGAAAGGTAGACACCCCAAGTGGCAAGGGTTTATTTTATGTTTTGTTTTGTTTATGCTGTTTTGATGCTTGCATGTGTATCCCGCAAGATGGAAAAATAAACCATATAATTTGTTTTCAGTCATCCTCAAGTGCCTTTTTGTACAGTTCAGCGTGTAGTGAACCCATCCAGGGGGTCACACACACCCGCTACCGAGTTAATCCCTCACAACAGGTAGAACCTGGGATCTGGCAGAGTTAGAAATCTTCCCTGATCATCAAAAGTGGTAATGAAATAGAATTGCTGTAAATAACCCTGCGCTGGCAGTATGTAATGTAGCTGCTAACAGGGCTGTTTGAAAAAAAGCAAATACATATATGGTGTATAAGTGTAGCGCTCAAACAATACAATATAATGACTAAATATTGCATGCAAAAAGGTTTATAAACCACAAAGTGGAAATGACTCACTGTGACAAAAACAATATAGTTAAATATAAAAATCAAATGTGACAAAAAATGACAAAAAATTATAGTCCATAGGAAAATAAATTAATAGTCCACCAAGTGTCACAAAATGACTGGACCACAAACTTCAAAGTGATTCTTAAAGAAAAAAAAGTTGTGACTTCTTGTATAGAATGTGATGACCCGCCACCGGTAAAAATGTGAGCTTACCAATCCAGAACAAGTGGAGAAACTTATATCCCCATGAGTCCAACAAGCATGAGTGGTGATGTACTGGAACATCCTTGTTGGATATGCATCATGACCTCCGATCATCCAAAGTGACAGGTTCAACCGGGTACAAGATGAGAAGTGATATTAAATACACAAACTTGCCCACAGTGTGTATTAATATTGAGAGGAGATAAAAAATAAGGGCTTGTTTAAAAAAATGTGTAAATTTAGTGAGCAGTTGCACTTACATTGAGCTGAGATGTATAGCGCTTGTATATACAGATAAGGCATTAGTGGTGTGCGTTCCACAACTCGGTGTGGTAATGCCACTTGCGTTCCAAGCCTCAATGCAATACCGGACACGTGATGATGTGTGTACTCTCCGCACGACTGCTAAGAACATCTTCCAAGCTTTGTTCTGAAGAGAATGTTTACCGAAATTTAGGGTAAACCACAGCCGTCACTTCCTATGCATGCCAAGACTCGGTTTGGATAGCATATTGCATTCCACACTGCTCACAAAGGTGACGGTGCTGTCAATTAAAATGTGCGAAGACAAAACATAAAATATGAATCCTACTAATCATAATAAAAATTTGATAGTGAGTTAATTTGCTCAATACAAATATAGTTATACAAAACTATATGTAATTGGCCCACTGTTTTAATTAGTGGCATTAAAAATGCATGTGTGTGTATGTATGTATGTGTATATATATATATATATATATATATATATATATATCCTCTTAATGAATGGGGACATATCTCTAATGAAATAATATATAACTAAAAATTAACCTAAAACACGATCCACATACATGTATGAATAAACTGATAAACACCATAATGATAGAATTATTTCAAGACACATTAATAAAGGCGTTAATGTCCCATTCAACGTTCATACCTGATGTAGAATGGGACTGGAGCTCGTATATCTTTTTTATCTCCTCTCAATAGTGATACACACTGGGGGCAAGTTTGTGTATTCAATATTACTTCTCATCTTGTACCCAGTTGAACTTATCACTTTGGATGATCAGAGGTCACGATGCATATCCAACAAGGATTTTCCAGTCAGGCCTCGTACACACGATCGGACATATCCGATGAAAACGGTCCGCGGACCATTTCCATCGGATATGTCCGATCTGGAGTTTGATCCGATGGCGTGTACACACCATCGGATCAAATTCCCCGCCGGCGGACGGCGCGGTGACGTGTCGGTGACGCGGCAGTGACGTTGACGCCGCCACGTCACCGCTACGTCACGCACCAGGAAGTAAACACTTCCGCGCACATGCGTCGGATCCATTCACAGGATACGACGCATGTGTGGGAGGATATGTCCGCTGGTTTACCGTACTAACCAGCGGACATATCCGACGGACAGGTTTGTAGCGGACAAATTTCAAAGCACGCTTTGAAATTTGTCCGATGGACAAATCTGTCCGCTAGCCCATACACACGATCGGAGATGTCTGCTGAAACGGTCCATCGGACCGCATTCAGCGGACATATCCCCTCGTGTGTACGAGGCCTCAGTAACACCACCACTCATGCTTGTTTGGGGATACAATTTTCTCTGAGTCCACTTGTTCTGGTAAGCTTGAATTTTTACCGGTGGCGGGTCATTGCATTCTACACAATACGTTACAACTTTTTTTTCATAAGAATCACTTTGAAGTTTGTGTTCCAGTCATTTTGTGACACTTGGTGGACTATTCATTTATTTTCCTATGGACTATACATTTTTGTCATTTTTTGTCACATTAGGTTTTTATATTTAACTATATTGTTTTTGTCACAGTGAGTCATTACCACTTTGTGGTTTATCCACCCTTTGCATGCAATATTTGGTCATTCTATTGTATGAGCGTTACACTTACACACCATGGTAATGAAATAGACCCTGTCATCCTTGCCAGGCCTCTGGATAACCACCGGATCTGAATAAATGTATCGGCCATAACTCCAGGATTGCCAACACCTTTCAAAACGGTGAGCCATGATGGAAGAAAAACTTAAGTTCTGTGACAACTTAGGCACTTTGAGATCATCCCATATAGCTTCTTCATACCATTTCTCACGGCTCGCCTTGATCTCCTTCATAGTTGCTTCTGGCACATAAGGAAACTCCCAACCATAATCTAGAGCCACCCTTTTTAATTTCAATAATTTTTATTAATTTCCCATTTAAGAAACATAGTACAAACAGGTACACACACGCTGCCGAGGCAATATGGCACATAAAAAGCCTTTAACATAGTATATGGGTATGCAAGATAGTATGCCAACACTTGTGGCGACAGCCGCCGCCACAACCACATATGAAACAATGAGGATAATAAAAATAAACTGCAAAATTAAAAGCAGTGATATAACCAAAAGAGCATGAATGATCAAAAGGTAATGAAAAGAAAAAAAAAGAAAAGAATCTTAGAAACAAAACCAACAAACAAAATAATGTGAGGCAATATACTTGGTGCAGTCAGGTACTTCTTAGGACAAGTTAAGAGTCAAACATTACCAGTAGAATCCTATCTAGGAGAACTGGAGTACCATATGTTCCATGGTTCCCAAATTTTTACAATTAAAGGGTATCTCCCCCTACCGTGAGCGAAAAGTTGTTCATACGTACCATGAGTTTGAATAATTTGTGTGACCTCAGAGAGTCCCGGGCAAACAACATCCCTCCAATGCCTAACTATAGCAAGCCTAGCAGCTATGAGGATGTGGGACAATAAATTCCTTGAACTGTAAGGGACAAGATCCATTTTCAGGGAGAGCAACGCCATTCCCGGTAATAGGGTCAATTGACCATGTGTAACCTGCGATATTAAGTCGTAAACCCCCTTCCAGTAATTAGATAGCTTAGGGCATTCCCATAGTATATGATAAAGAGTGCCCATCTCCCCACATTGTCTCCAACAAAGGGGAGACCCACCTTTAGCAAATTTAGAGACCCTATATGGGGTAAGGTACCATCGGAGCAAAATGTTTTGGAACAGCTCCCATAAATTAGTGCAACTAGTGGAGGTATAAGACACTTTCAGTGCTGTAGCCCATTGTTCCTCAGAGTACGCTGTTTTGAAATCCTTCTCCCAGGCGCACATAGAGGGTGCCTTTGTAAACCTCTGTTTATTCTGAAGAGTAGAGTAGAATAGGGAAGTACCCTTAATATTAGTAGACTTCGATAAGTAATACTGGGCTATTAGCCAGGGGAGGGACATCTGCAGTCCACCCACCTGTTTTAGGAAATTTGAGATTTGAATATACCTATAGAGTTCGCTCTCAGGTAAGGAAAACTCCAACTGGAGAGCCCTAAAGGATTTGAGGGCCGGGCCTACATATAGATCTTCTAGGTTTAGGTCCCTAACAGAGTTCCATTTCGTAAGTGAGATACCCGGTATGTACAGGGACAAGGCAGACAAGGGGAACTTCAGAGTGCTGAGTTTATTAACAGAAAAATCTTGAGTGACCAACTCACGCCAGTAAGTAGTAGACACAAGGATAGAAGGCCCCACGCCTGTCGACGGTCTTATCGAGGATCCGTTGGAAATTTGATAATTGTAAACGTTTTTACCTGGTACTTCCTGTTGCTCAAGAAGAGCCCACAGTGTAGGGGTAGGGTGTTGGAACCAGCCCTTCAATTGAGCCAGTATTGCGGCAGTGTAGTAGTCTCTGATGATCGTGTGACCAATCCCTCCCACAGACCTATGTTTGATAATTCTGCTAAATGCGCAACGTGCTCTCTTGCCCCCCCCAAAGGAAGTTGTTAATAATAGATTGTATGGTGGAGAAAAAGAATTTGGGAGCGGGGATAGGAAGGGTTCTAAATAGATAAATCAATTGTGGGAGGATCTGCATTTTAAATGCGGCCAGGCGGCCTGAGCAGGACAGTTCTAACTTTGCTAATCTGTTCAGTTTGGAGGGAAGTGACTGGATCAGAGGGGTATAGTTCGCTTTGAACAAGTCGGAGGTATTAGAGGTGAGCGTGATGCCCAGATATGAGATACCATCCTCTCTCCATACGTATGGGAACTTTTCGCTCAAGATTTTTTTGGTGTACTCCAAAACTCCCATACTTAAAATAAATGATTTGGTGTCATTGACCTTGTAATAGGAGACGGACGAGAACAACTGTAATGCCCTCTGGACCGAAGCCAGGGAGGATTTCACACTGGTGAGCATTAAAACTACATAGTCTGCGAACAGGCTGATGGTATGATCTGAGCTCCCGGTTTTGAAACCGCTGATCCCCGGGTCAGAGCGGATATGTGAAGCTAAGGTTTCCATTATTAAGTTAAATATGAGTGGGGAAAGAGGACACCCCTGACGGGTCCCGTTAGAGATTTTAAATGGAGTAGAGAGCATAACCGAGACGAACACTTGGGCTGAAGGGTCTGTGTAAAGTGCCATAATGGCGGAATGTATTCTGCCCTCGAATCCAAATTTAGTAAGTACTCTCGCCAAAAACTTCCAGTGAACTCTATCAAACACCTTCTCTGCGTCCAAGGCAAGGAGCAGAGAAGGCGTTTTCGTAGTGTTGGCCAAATGAATAATATTAATTAGGCGTCTCGTTGCATCCGATGTTTGCCTGCCTTTAGTAAATCCCGACTGATCCGGGTGCACAAGAGAGGGAAGCAAATCCACCAGCCTGTTCGCGAGGAGTTTAGCATACAGCTTTAACTCGTTGTTCAACAGCGATATGGGTCTAAAATGCTTTGGTACAACAGGGTCTTTCTCCGGCTTCGGCAGCGCAACAATCGTAGCCCTCAACATCTCTGAGGGGAAAGAGGAGGAGGAGACAGCTCCATCAAACACGTTAACCAGATAAGGGGCTAAAACAGATTTAAAAGTTTTATAGTATTCCCCGGAAAAGCCATCCGGGCCCGGTGATTTATTATTGGGGAGGTGGTCAATAGCCATAGATATTTCATCCACTGAAAACTGAGAATTTAGGAGTTCCAACTGATCTTCCGATACTTTGGGAAGGTCCAATTTATCAAGGAACTTCGAGATCATGGCTTCTGTAGGTTGGACCGTAAGTGGATCATCCTTCAGATTGTAAAGGGAGCTATAGTAGGTGCTAAAGGCATCCGCTAAAGCCTGTGGGTGACATATTTTTTCATGCGTTATGGGGGGGGAACAAATGAAGGGAAGTTTCACCTTATGCCTCTGCCCCCTTAGGCGGTTTGCTAATAACCTCCGAGCTTTATCACCGCTCACATAATAAGTCATCTTGAGACGTTTAGAAGCTTTCTCAAAATCATTCAGCAAAATGAGACGAAGCTCGCATCTGAGATGGGACACTTGTTCTGAGATTAAAGGGGAAACTAGTTGTTTGTTTTGGGCTTCTAGCCTCTGAATTTTAGATACAAGGTCCTGAATGGACTGTCTCCTCTGCCTCTTAGCCCTAGCACCCAGTTGTATAAGGATCCCCCTCATATAAGCCTTATGAGTATTCCACAGGACCATGGGGTCCGACACAGAATTAACATTGCAAGAGAAGAAATCATTCAAAGTCTTTAGCAAGTAGTCTTTGGAGGGACCATCCTGGAACAGCCTCGGGTTGGACCGCCAAACGAAACATGTGTTCACGCTTGACGAATCGTCAACCAAAAGCGTCACAGATGCATGGTCCGACCAAGTAATATCATTTATCTTAGAAGCCTTGATCCTAGTCGTCATCCACTTATCCGTTAAGAAAAGGTCCAGTCGAGTATAAACTCCATGGCTGGCAGAGAAAAAAGTGTAATCCCTTTCTGTACCATTAAGGCATCGCCAGGCATCATTAAGGTCATGAGTGTGCAAAGTAGGTTGTAGCGAGTGGTGACGCCTGTGAGAACTAGACGTGGAGTCCAATTGAGGGTCTGGAGGGTGATTGAAATCTCCACAGAGCAGTAGAAAGCCCTTCTGAATTTCCCTGACTTTCTTGAGGAGATGTTGTAGAAAGCGGGCTTGGCGCACATTAGGTGCGTATACGTTCACTATGGTATAAGTAGTAGAATTAATGTCACAGATGAGCACGTGGTAACGACCTTGAGAGTCCACAAGTTCATTGTGTAACTTGAAGGCTACTGTGTCCCTCACTGCCGTAAGCACCCCCCTTTTCTTGGCCTGAGCGCTCGCTGTAAAAATGTGTGGAAATTTAGGGTGGGTGCACTTGGGCGCCTTCAAGCTATGAAAGTGAGTTTCTTGGGCACAGAGAATGTCAGACCCATGGTGGAGGGCCTCATTCCACAGTGATCTCCTCTTAACCGGATGGTTGAGTCCCCTCGCATTGATAGTCATAAATTTAATAGTCATTCCCGAAGACATGAACACTCTGATGGGATTTGGTATCTTTGTACATCACTTACATTTCTGATGATAAGGTCTGGGTCATAACATGGAGAGGAGCATTCCGCCGAAGTAAACCTTAGAGTGGGATCCACATTTTTCAGTAGGATAAAGACGGTGGATGAGTAGCCAACTGCACACTGGGAACAAAATTTTGAAGAGAAAAAAACAAAAGCAAAAGCAAAAACAAAGAACATGAAGACGGATAAAAAAGAACTCAAATAGGAGAACATATGGGTCATGATGACCCGGATACAGTGTGAACCAACACCGGTCCAAATGAGGGGTATCAGTCTAGCTCAGCGAGTTACCTCCTTAACAGGGACCCATGGTAAAACAACAAAGTGGTGTATAACAGCCCAGTATTCAACGGTGCGAACAGGCATTTTTAGAGTTAACCAGACGCCAGTCGTCAGTGGCGCGATTCAGGTTGCGGTTGTTGGAGCTGTGGGAGGAGTCCTCAGGGATTATGTTCCATGCTTTAAGCAACTCGAGCCCTTTAGTAAGGGAGTCAACTGTGTGATCTCTCCCTTCATTAGTAATGATCAATTTGGTCGGGAACCCCCACCTATAAATTATCTTGTTGTTGCACAGGGTTTTTGAGATGGTATTTAGGCTTCTCCTCTTTTGTAGTGTGAACTGTGAAAGGTCTGCAAAGAATTGCAGATCCTTGTGTTGGGCGGGAAGGAGATCTCTGTTGCGCACAGCGACCATAAGGCGTTCCTTCACTTGAAAAAAGTGAAGACGCAATATCACATCCCGTGGGACTCGATCTGGTAAATAGGAAGGTTTCGGTAGTCTATGGATCCGGTCAATTGTAGTGTCTATGTCAGAGAGATCGGGCAGTATGGTTTAAACAGCTGAATAACACATGCACGCAGCTCGGTTTGCGAGACAGATTCAGGGATTTTAGTGGTGGCCAGTCCTGAGTTATCTTCTCTATGCCCAAAATGGACTGTGGATATTCCTGGACTGGACAGTGAAGACTAGAGAAGGGAAAAGCCCAAACATCTTTCCAATCCAGTTTCAGCCTGGGACAAAATGATCCAATTTTAATTTTTACACTGAGCTTACTATACCCCATTCAGACTCTATAAGATCATCACCTCACTTTCCCCAGCATGTTCATGCTCGCACCAAGCAATTAAACTTTTTCACATCTTCTAGACTGGCTATATAGTACAATATTGGCAAGAAGTATTGAAAGCAATAGGTCGCACAACGCAAATTGTTATGCCCCTTGAGCCACAATATTGTTTACTTTTTATGTTGGAACTGTTGGCTGCTGCAGTGGCTTAATGTACACTGGACGTTTTTACATTTCCTGAAGGATTTAACTTGACAGATCCGTTTTGCCGCATTTGCATGCCACGTTTAGTGTCGTTGTGCCGTGTTTGCGCTAAGCAGCATTTCTATAAAAAAAACACCTGTAAACGAAATGCGGGTTACTACGTTTAGCCGCGTTTAGAAGCGTTTGGTGCTTGAAATGCCTCTAAACTCAGCATCTGAACCATTTTTTTTGTTGCTTTCCAGAAAAAGCCTCTAAATTTTATTTTTTAATTTTCCAATCACTTGTGACACAACAATAAAATATAAAATGGTCTCAACATGCCTCTAAGCAAATTCCTTGGGGTGTCTACTTTCAAAATGGGTAATTTGGATGGGTTTTGTACTGCCCTGTCAGTTTAGCACCTCAAGAAATGAGATGGACAGTCATAAACTAAAAGGTGCATAAATTACAGTTAATGTACCATAGTTTGTAGACACTATAACTTTTGCACAAACCAATAAATATATGCTTATTGAATTTTTTTTTTTTTACCCAAGACATATGGCTGAATACATTTTGGCCTAAATGTATGACTAAAAATGATTGGATTTTTTTATAACAAAAAGTAGAAAACATCTTTTTTTTTTTTTACATTTTGAGTCTTTTTTCGTTTATATCGCAATAAATAAAAATCCCAGAGTTGATCAAATACCATAAAAAAAGCTATAATGCTACCACTTAGACACAGAGGGACTGCTGGGTTGAAGCAAAGAGGTGTAAGAGGACCCTTCAAGGAAGGTTGGGATGGAGTATACACTGCAATCTAAGTGGAAAATTCTGATGCCGCGTACACACAACCATTTTTTATGACAAGAAAAAAGAGAGAGTTTATAGATATGAAGGGAAAAGAAAAAGTAGAATGCAACATTTAGAAATGTTATGTAAAGCATAACGGATATAGTCTATCCATATTGTTCCTATACCAATCCGACCAAGGTTTCCAGACCTGACACCTACAACCATAATTATTTTGAGACACCTCACACATAGTTTCATATGTGATATGGAGATTAGTAGACCTAACCACCTCCTTGAGGGTAGGGAGCTCTATGGTCTTCCAACGCCTCATCAGTTCTAGTCTTGCGCTTAGTAAAACATGGAATACAAAATTCCTATAGGTGCAAGGTATAGCTTCTCTACCCAGAGACAGGATTGCCAAGCCTAGAATGTAGGGAATTTGGGAGTTATTTAATTGATCCAAGAGATTAAAGATCTCTTTCCAATAGTTCTTTAACATAGGGCAGTTCCCTAGGATATGAATCAAGGAGCCTCTATGGCCACATTGTCTCCAGCAGAGAGGCGAGATTGATGCATTAAAACCGGCCAGCCTTGTGGGAGTTAGGTACCACCGCAGAAGTATTATTTTTTTAAATATTTTCCACAAGTTGGCACTTCTTGTAGACTTATGAGTAGATGCAACAGCAGATTTCCACTGGGATGATGAATAATTATGATTCAAATCTAGTTCCCATGTTCTCATTTTGGCCTAATAGATAATAAAATAGGGATATACCCTTGATAGATGTTTTAGCAGTGGTGAAATAAAGAAATACTTGCCATGATACATTGCGATATTTGGTTATACATATAGTGATCTTTGGTTCCTAGACCATAATCAATCAGAAGTGATTTAAAGGATTAAGTTGTGGGTCCAATTCGTAAATCTGCAACAGTAGTTATACCCCTAGATTCCCAATGTTTAACATTCAAGTTCGGGATAACTAAGTGTAGGCCGGTGATAGGGAGGTGGATGGTCTTAAGATTAGAGTTTGCCAGGGGTTCACTTAATAGTTTATTCCATGCCTGAAGAGAGGCTAATATGGTAGGTGACAGGTCTGGTGGGAATTTAGTCAAAAACTTACTGGACGGTAATAAATCATAAAGATTAGAGCGAGGGCACTGAAAAGCCTCCAGTTCTTGCCATCTAGAGATGACCTCACCTGGGAAACCAGTATTTGAGCTAAGCCAAAAGAGCAGTCGTGTGATAATCCCTGAGAAGAATATGGCCCACTCCCCCTGTTGACCTAGATTTCAGCAGTTTATGGAAGGCACATCTAGCTTTCTGACCTTGTCATAGGTATCTATCAGAGACTGTGCTTTAAGAAGAAACTTGTCTGGGACCTGAACAGCAAGGTTTCTGAATAGATAAATAAACTGAGGCAATATTATCATTTTAAATGCTGCTAAACAGCCAGACCAAGTTGTTTCCCTCCAAGATAGTTCCTGTAGTTTTTGGGTTAGACTGTAAAGGAAATGAGTGTAAAAAGCATTTATCAGGTCAATTTACTACCCAAGTATTTTATACTGTCTGTTTTCCAGGTGAAGGGGTATTGAGATTTAATTCTAGCACAAGTAGAAGCATCAATTCCCAGGCCTAGAATAAATTGTTGAATAGTTTCAATGCATCATACGTTGCAGCCAGGGAGGGGCCCACCTCCATCATAACCATTATAATGTCGTCAGCAAAAAGACTAATTGAATGTGTATGTTTCCTCACCTGGAACCCTTTTATTTTTGGATGTGTCCTTATATAAACGGCAAATGGCTCCATCAGTAAATTAAATATTAAAGGGGACATGGGACATCCCTGTCTCGTACCATTGGAAATGGCAAAGGGAGCCAAAAGAATGCCTGACATATAAACCCTAGCCTAAGGCCCGGAATACAAAGCCAAAACGGCAGATACATTGCCGCCAGTAAAGCCAAAGGATTCCAGCACCCTGGCCAGGTACATCCAGTAAATCATATATAAAGAAAGAGAATATGAGGCTGTTGATATATATCATATCATGTATGTTGGACATGTGGTTCAGTCCCTGACTACATATACAAACAAATATTCCAATCATAGAAGACAGGAAACGAGGGACTATTATGAACACACTGACTAAAGAATTAATCAAAAAATATAAATCTTTATTGTAGTACAAAACATGATTGGTGGAAGGATATATATGATAGAGGCTAAAACCAATTACTATGAGACCTGAGTCAATTAAGATTGAATACAGGTCAACACTGAAACATACACAAAAATGACAATACATATAACAGAAAACATTTAAAGACAGTCCGGACATCAAGTGGTTAAGGAAGGGTGTCTATCTCTTGCTGTGATATCCCAAATAACAAACAGCTAGCTGTATAAAAGAGATAGGCTCTCCTCCCTGACCTCCTGGGGGCTCGAGCCACTTTAGAAAGGGAGAAAAATTAGAAAAGAGAAAAGAAACCAAAGTTGGCTGCAGCTATAGAGGGACACCTAATTGATGTAGGTTGGAATATTTGTACATCCAGTGATTCCTATCAAAGGCCTTCTCTGCATCCAAAGATTGCATCCGTGTTAAATGAATGACATTAATCATGTGACGAGTAGCGTCCAAAGTTTGTCTATGTTTCGTAAAACCGGTTTGAATTAATGTCGGTAGGATATCCACTGGGCACATAGCTATCAATTTGGCATAAATCTTAAGGTCAATATGGTTTAGGTAAGGTGACAATCAAAGCCTCCAACATTTCGGGTGGGAAGGAGGCCAAGGCAGCAGCAAAACGAAACACCTGCAACAAATATGGTGATAGTAACAATTTGAATTCTTTGTAATATTCACTGCTAAAACCGTCTGGGCCTGGTGATTTATTTATATGAAGTTAATCACTGTAAGGATTTCCTTTTCATCAAATGGTGGATTTAAAAAAAAAAATGAAGATGATCCGGTGACAATTTAGGTATGGACAACTTCCATAGAAATTGATTTATAATTTCAGGGGTTGGTTGGGTAATGGAGTGGTCATCTTTCAAATTGTACAAAGTACTGTAGTAGTAACTGAAGGCATCGGGAATCTTTTGGGGATGGTACTCTTTTTGATTGGACTTAGGGTGGATTACAAAGGGGACTTTAAGTTTATATCTATGTGTTTTTAAGAGTTTGCGCCAATAATTTCCCTGCCTTATTTCCGGTAGCATAGTAGGTCATCTTAAGTTTTTTTTTTTTTTTTTGCCAAAATACTCCAAGAGAAGCAGTTCAAGATCATATCTAAGTTTCTTTAGTTGACTGGACAGAGTTGGGGATGTTTTTTGCTTGTTTAAAGCTTCTAAATTGGAAATTTGGTTTGTCAACTCAGTGATTCGCCTCTGCCTCTTAAGCCTCGCCCCCATCTGTATACAAATACCATGCATGTACGCCTTGTGGGTGCTCCATAGCACAAAAAGACTCTGTACTGAGCCCACATTATCACAAAATAAATTGGTTAGATGGGAACTAAGCGTCTCCTTTATTTCCTGCTGCTGTATTAAGCCTCCAAACAGAACTCTGCTGGGAGGGAATAGAATCTTCAATAGACAAAATAGATGTGTGATCAGACCAGGTTATATCATGTATGACCAATGATTTGGTCTTTAATAGAACCTGTTGATCCACCAGAAAAATATAAATTTGGGTGTATACCCTATGCAGTGGAGAAACATATGTGAAGTCTCTCTCAGGAGCATGGAAACAGCGCCAGGCATTATAAACATTCTATCTATGAAAAGATAGGAGTAGAGCTGGCTGGTGAGGATTAGATCTAGAAGCAGAATCAATCACAGGGTCATATGTAATATTGAAGTCACCGCAAAAAAACAGTTGACCCTTCTTGAGCGTGTTTACCCTTTTCATCAGTTTATTAAATAAGTGGATCTGATGCTTATTATGTGAATAAGCATTGATTATTGTATAAGTAGTGAAGTCCAGGTCACAAATCAAAATAAGAAACCTGCCCAAAGGATCTTGGATTTGAGCATGTAAGGAAAACGCTACTGAGTCACATACAGCAATTAATCACTTGCCCACCGGGCCTGTTTTTCAGATTCAGTGTTTACAAGACTAAAACAGTTTTTTTTTTTTTGCTAGAAAATTACTTAAACCCCCCCAAACATTATATATATTTTTTTCTAACACCCTAGAGAATAAAATGGCAGTCATTGCAATACTTTTTGTCACACCGTATTTGCGCAGCGGTCTTACAAGCGCACTTTTTTGAAAAAAAAACAACACTTTTTTGAATAAAAAAATAAGACGACAATAAATTTGGCCCAATTTTTTTATATACTGTGATAGATAATGTTACGCCGAGTAAAATGATACCCAACATGTCACGCTTAAAAATTGCGCCCGCTCGTGGCATGGTGTCAAACTTTTACCCTTAAAAATCTCGATAGGCGACGTTTAAAAAGTTCTACAGGTTGCATTTTTTGAGATACAGAGGAGGTCTAGGGCTAGAATTATTACTCTCGCTCTAACGATCGCGGTGATACCTCACTTGTGTGGTTTGAACACCGTTTTCATATGCGGGCGCTACTCGCGTATGCGTTCACTTCTGTGCGCGAGCTCGTCGGGATGGGGCGTTTTAATTTTTTTTTTTTTGTTTTCTTATTTATTTTAAATTAAATTTTATACACTGAAATAAAATAAATCACTTTTATTCCTATTACAAGGAATGTAAACATCCCTTGTAATAGAAAAAAAGCATGACAGGTCCTCTTAAATATGAGATCTGGGGTCAAAAAGACCTCAGATCTCATATTTAGGCTTAAATGCAAAAAAAGAAAAAAAAAAGTCATTTTTAAGATCTCAGAAAAAAAAATGTTTCTTTAAGATGCTGGGCGGGACTGACGTTTTGACGTCACTTCCGCCCAGCAGAGCAATGGGGGACGGGTGGGGGCGATTTTTCCCTCACTGGTATCCCAATACAGCTGCCGACAGGACCCGATCCCCTCCGCCGCTACCGACGGCTCCGGTAAGCGGCGGAGGGCGCGGGAGAGCGGCGGGAGGGGGGGGCCCTCTCCCGCCACCGATAACGGCGATCTCGCAGCGAATCCGCTGCGGAGACCACCATTATCGTGTACAGCACTGCCCGCGGAAAAGATGGATATCTCGGTTGTGGCAGCAGCTGCTGCTGTTACCGAGATATCCATCTTTACAATCATGATGTCTTTTTACCATGACGCCATGGGCAAGTGGTTAAAACTCCTTTGGTTTTGGAATCCGCATTGGCAGTAAACACATGAGGGAAGCTCCTATGAGAACATCTCGGTGGTGCCTTGCTACTGAAATGTGTTTCCTGGGCGCATAGAACATCACTGTTGTGCATAAGTGCCTCTCTCCACAGACTTCCGTTTAACAGTGTGGTTAAGTGCCTTAGTGTATATAGACATAACCTTTATTTGGCATGGCAAAGGGTTAAGGTGTTCGCTTGTGGTGGGAAACAGAGTTCCGGAAGACGCCCCAGAGACCTCTCGGTCAATACAGTCACAACATCAAACAACAAGGGTATTGTCAAAGCATGGGTATTGGTTGAGTACTCACGTTCAGAAGACCAGATCAGTTCAGACCAGGTAGAGATATTCCAGCTAGACATAACACTAGGCAGGCCTTCAGCAATTTTTCAAATACGTATTGGTTGGTAGAGTGAAAACATGTAAAGGATCAAAAAGTGGGAATATAAAAAAAAGAAAACATGAACAAAAGTAAAATAACAGTTGTGTTGTAACTCGAACAGCACACATGGAGGATACAAGACCTCCGAGGGCAGCAATTTGCTGCAAAATGTTTTTGTGGGATAAGATCAATGGTGCAAGATCAATAGCAAACTTGGGGACATAATAGAAGAGGAAAAAGCCCATCCAATACTCTTCAAACATGAGTTTTAGCATTTTTAGTGGTAACCTGCTTCCATTCTTGTTCCACCCATTGTGGAGTGCTGGTAACATTACCTGTACGTCGGCCGCATCAGGAAGAATGCCCCATTCCCTAAGAAGGTCAAGGCCTTTCTCCAGGGATGTCACTATGTAGGTATGGTTATCCTTGGTAACAGAGTTTCATTGGATAAATAATTATATGGTTGCACAATATTTTAGATACAGAGTTCAAGTTTTTCCTTTTTTGCAGAGTATACTGGGATAAACCAGCAAAAAAACTGTAAACTCTGGTATTGCATAGGGACTTGCTCCTGTTTTCTCATAGTTGCCAAAAGTTGCTCCTTAACCACTTAAGGACCACCTCCTGCACATTTACGTCGGCAGAATGGCACGGCTAGGCACATGTACGTCCTGTACTAGTACCCAGCCGTGGGTCACGAGCGTGCACCCGCGACCCGATCCGAAGCTCCGGGACCACGGGACTCGCGGCCCCGATCGCCGCTGGAGTCCGGCAATCGGTCCCCGGAGCTGAAGAACATGAAGAGCCGTGTGTAAACATGGCTTCCCCGTTCTTCACTGTGGCGGCGTCATGGATCGCATGATCCCTTTTATAGGGAGACACAATCAATGATGTCACACCTACAGCCACACCCCCTGCAGTTGTAAACACACATTAGGGAACACATAACCCCTTCAGCGCGCCCTTGTGGTTAACTCCCAAACTGCAAATGTCATTTTCACAATAAACAATGCAATTTAAATGCATTTTTTGCTTTGAAAATTACAATTGTCCCAAAAATGTTTTAAATTGTTCAAAGTGTCCGCCATAATGTCAGTCACAAAAAAAAACCGCTGATCACCGCCATTAGTAGTAAAAAAAAAAAATTAATAACATGCAATAAAACTATCCCCTATTTTGTAAACGCTATAAATTTTGCGCAAACCAACCGATAAACGCTTATTGCAATTTTTTTTTAAACAAAAATAGCCTACACTGAGGAAAAAAAATATTTTTTTTATATATTTTTGGGGGATATTTATTATAGCAAAAAGTAAAAAATATTGCATCTTTTTCAAAATTGTCACTCTATTTTTGTTTATAGTGCAAAAAATAAAAACTGCAGAGGTGATCAATTTCCACCAAAAGAAAGCTCTATTTGTGGGAAAAAAAGGACGCCAATTTTGTTTGGGAGCCACGTCGCGCGACCACGCAATTGTCTGTTAAAGCGACGCAATGCCAATGTATTTATTTTATACATTTTTACATAAAAAAACAAAAAAAAAAAAACACTTTTATTCCTATTACAAAGAATGTAAACTTCCCTTGTAATAGAAAAAAGCATGACCGGTCCTCCTTAATATGAGATCTGGGGTCAAAAATACCTCAGATCCCATATTTAGACTAAAATGCAAAAAAAAAATTGTCATTTGAAAAAATAACAAGAAAATATTGTTTTAAGAAGCATGGGCGAAAGTGACGTTTTGACGTTGCTTCTGCCCTGCTATGCTATGGAGACGGGTGGGGGCCATCTCGCCCTTACTCGTATCCCAACGGAGCAGGGGGCAGGACCCGATCATCTCCGCCGCTGCCGACGGAGGGTGCAGGAGAGCTGTGGAAGGGGGGGCTCTACCGCCGCTGATAATGGTGATCTTGCAGCAAATCTTTTTTTAATAAAAACACATGGTCATGGACAGAAAAACAAAAATCCATTTATTCTGGTTCAAAATAAAATAAAGGTGAAGGCAAACCAAAAACACGGGTAATAAAAACAAAGAGGCCAGGAAGGCAGCACTGGTGACCCTGCTTGAATTTGTGCAGACACAGATCCCCACAGCAAACAACCAAGGATGTCAAGATTTCAAAATTGGGACCATGAAAGGCACATATATCATCATTTTCTTATTTTCTTTGTAGCCTTGCCTGCAGGGAAGACCTACCCTGCAGCCTTTGATAACCAAGTCTTCGGAGGCTGTGTCCCTGGAGGAGAGCTTGTGGCAGGAACAGGAACAGGAGGAGCGATCTGCACAAGGTCGGTATAATTGGTGAGCTTCCCCATCATGCCCATGTAGACCGCCTTTAAAATTAGTGTTTCACATCTGAGACGCTGGCCCATCTCCATTGTTGGAAGCTTGTGACCAATAAGGGCAGCAAATCCCTCTTCAGCGGTGGGAGGCTCTCTGAGGGCCGCAGTAGCGTCCCTAAGTAGGGCCTGTATCTCTTCTTTCATCTGTATAAGCCTTCTGGCCCTTTTTTGCTGGAATGCAAAGTGGTGGTATCTGCGACCTGGTGTTACACCGTGCCTCCTTTTGTGTCCCACTGGGGCCTGCCTCCTCCTGGCTCACATTTTCTCCCCCCTCATCCTGGCTTTGCTCTGTCTGTGTATAAAAAAGGTACATAGTTAAATTTTGGTCTTCATCTATCGCACACATTTGTCACCACATGACAGTTGCAAATTGAATGCTAATACATATTAAAGACAATCATTCTGACCCCTGCATTTTTCATTGTTGTCCCCATCATTTTTGGCCACTACTGTCTATTGCTATGTCCAACACTTTTTGTTCAATCATTAAATTTTGAGCACTAGTGACATCTATTTGACATCATTACATTTTTAGTACAAATTTTTTTTAGCAAATTATAATACCTGGCTCCCTGTGGGAAAATTGGGCTCCTCCAGGAATTCCGATTGTTCCTCCGAAGATGGCTTATCTTGGCTGCAGGGAAGGCTGGAGGGTTGGCTGTAGTGAAGGCTGGAGCTACTTCTGGGGGGGAAGGGTTGAAAGGGATTCCCTTGCTTCCAGATGATCATCAAGGAAATATAGGGCCAGATTCAGGTAGATGAGAGCATCTTTGCTCCAGAGTAACGCTTCTCATTTATGTTACTCTGACGACCCTTTCAGCGCAAGTACTGTTATTCACATAGCAGTTGCGCGTAAACTTGCGCCAGAGGAACGATAATGCGCTGGCGTAACCCGACGCAAGTGGAAGTGGGTGTGATCATATGTAAATGATGGGCGGAGCCCAGCGCAGAGGCTTACGTTCAGCGCATCATCCACGGAGCATGCGCAGTGAGTGCGTCTCCACTCGCCCCCCTGTGCGCATGCTCAGAACTTCCGTCGGCACCACTTCCCGGGAAACGTCAGCGCAATGCCTTCCGTTGGGCGCTTAAAAGCGCAGGCGGAAACGCCATTCCGGCGCAAAAGTAGTTCCGTTTCCCCCCACCCCAGGGAAGATACTTTTGTTTAGTGATGGCTGCTCCCGCTACCCCCAAAGAGAGGAGGAACCTCAATTTTAATTCCCAGGAGGTCTCGGTCATCATATCAGCAATGGAGTCTGTTAATGAGTTACTCCATGGGAAAAAAAGCCGGAAGACCAGCCGGGAGAGAAAGCAGGGCATCCTGGAGACCATTGCTGCCAGGGTGAATGTCTTGGGGTACTCCACCCGGACTGCTTCGGACATTCAGAAAAAAATTAATGACTTGCGGCGCAAGGTCAAGGGCAAGGTGGCCACCATCAGGAGGCATGAGAGGGGCACAGGTGGTGGTCCCCCATGTCCTGTCAGCCTGACCGCAGAGGAGGAGGTGGTCGCACACTGCCTGGACAGGGAGCAGTTGGAGGGGGTCCCTGGATATGACTCCATGGAGGAAGGCTCCAGGACAGGTAAGTGTTTTTTATCCCCTATTTGGTGTGTTGCATGTGGGGGGGGAGGGTACATGTGCCAAGTGTGTGGGACCAACAACATGTGTCTGCTTTGTGTCATCCACATATGACGGAGCTGGGCCATCATCTCTTGGCGGCCAGTCCACCCCAACCTCCCAACGGGATCGTGATGATGCGCCCCTGGGTGCTGAAGAGACCGAGGTGGAGGAGAGTGCCCACACCACCTCTGCAGAGGTGGTTGTGGAGGAGCCTGTCCCTGAACAGGACTTCATATTATTGTTGGAGGAGTCCTCCTCTTCAGCAGGGCCCTCTGTCATCCCCTCCCCCATCCTTGGTAGCCCCTCAAGGGCGACTCCATCCCCACGGGGACAACCTTCTCCTGCCCCCAGGAAGGCCACCCGGAAGACCAGGGGGGTGTGTGATCTGGTCGAGGACCAGGTGCTGTTGGACCACGCCAAGCAGACCCAGCAGATGGGGGAGATTGCTGGCCACCTGGACCGGGTCGCTGACAGCCTGGGCTCCATGTCGCAGCTGCCCAGTGGTGTTCAGAACCTTGTTACCAGCCTGGGGGAGGTGCAGGCTGATGTCCGGCACCTGACAGCAGCTGTACATGCCAACACTGCTGCCATCCGGGAAGAGGGGAGGCAGCGGCAGCGTGACCAGCGGCATCAAGTCACCCGCCAGTTGAGGATGCAGGCCCAGACTAACCTCTATCTGAGCCGGATTGCAGTGGCCTTGGAGGGCATGCAGCCAACAGCTGCCCGGAGTGGCCCACCCGGGGAACAGCCTCCTCAAGATGCCCCCACACCCCCACCACCACCCACTCCCTCCAGGCAGCTGAGGAGCCCGAGAGTGCCCCCAAGGAGGAGCCCCCGTCATCCCAGATGAGGGTTTTTTTTTATTTGGTTTATATTTTTATTTTTTTTATTACTCAGGTTATGAGTTTTTTGTTATTTTTATACTCAGGTTATGAGTTTATATTTTATTTTCTTGCTCAGGTTATGAGATTTTTTATTTCTTTTGAACTGCACACGGTCAGGAGTGCAGGGGACAGTGTGAATGGTGTGTGAATGTGAGGGGGTGTCACCCTCGGCCGTGGTGGTGAAGTTAACCCCACGGCTGTATGAATGACGTGTGAAAGGTGTATGAATGGACAGCAACATCATTGGGGCCTTGACGCTGGCGTTGCTGCTCCCAAGTCCTACATGCTGGGCTTGGGCTAATCCAATGCGATGTGCATGTGGTGTGTGTGATCTAGGGACATCAGTGGTGTACACGCGTGCATTGTCTGTGTGATCAATGTTTTGGTTTAGTGTCCAAAGATGCCTACGGCGAGGACCCTCCTGACTGCTCTTCCATCAGCAGACTGGTTCTCCTCTGGCAGATGGGGACTGTGTGGGTCGGGGGTCAGGTCATCACGCATGTCAATCTGCAGGCCTTTTCTCATAGCAAAGTTGTGCAGAATGCAACATGCAGCGATGATCTGACACACAAAGGTAGGGGAATACAATAGGGTCCCCCCAGACTTATCCAGGCAGCGGAAACGGGACTTCAGGAGCCCGAATGTTTGCTCCACCACTGCACGGGTTTTGATGTGTGCTTCATTGTATTTGCTCTCTCCTCTGGTTTGGGGGTTGCGGAAAGGAGTCATGAGATGGGGTCCCAGTGCATATGCAGAGTCACCTGTAAGGGAAAAGACAGGAGGATGTTAGTCATGCATGTGCCACTTCTGATGTGCATCACGGGAGGGGATAGTCATGCCTGACTCCCATGTCACTCACCAACCAGCCAGCTGTCCCCATACATGTTATGCTCGAATTCTGCTGGGATGGGACTCTGATTGTATATGAAGCTGTCATGGCTGAACCCGGGGTGTTTGGCACGGACGTGCCATATGAGGCGTTGGGCATCGGCTATCACCTGTACGTTGATGGAATGCCAATGCTTCCGATTGCGGTAGATGTGCTCTGTGGCACTGGGGGGCTGTAGGGCCACATGTGTGCAATCAATGGCCCCCACAATGCGTGGGAATCTGGCAATGTTGTAGAAATCTGTCATTGCCTTCAGCCGCAGGTCCTCAGTGGTGGGTCTGATGAACTGGTTGGACATGCGTCTGAGGATTGCGGGGACAACCTGGTGCACACATCTGCTTATGGAGGATTGTGACATCCCAGCCACCACTCCACTTGTACGCTGGAATGATCCACTTGCAAGGAAATGGAGTATTGCCAGGACCTTCACCAGTGGCTGCACTGCTTGTGAGCGGTGTGTTGGGCTGGTGATGTCACCCTGCAGGGTTGTGGTTAGTTCAAGTATTGCATCAGGGCTGAATCTGAAGAGGCGATACACCTCCTCATCACCCATGCCAAAGAGGTTCATACGCGTGCGGTATATCCTCTCACGTGCCCGCCTCCTCCGTAGCGAGGGACCCAGTACTAGTCTTAGGACCACGAGTGCCCCTGGCAAGTTGGCACACAGAGGTGTTGTCCTTGCAAGTGTGGTTGTTCAGCTTGCTAGTTTCGTCGGTAACGCTGCTGTAGCTGCTCTCCTGCTGACCTGTGACCGTCTGGAGTAAAGATAAAGCAGCCTTTTGTAGAAATAACTTTGCGCCGGACGGACGAGATACGCGCGGCGCATGTAGCCAGCGTATGGTGCTAATCCGTTCGTGAATTGGGAAAAATCCCTCATTTGCATATTTGCAGGGGAAATCAATAGGCGCGACTAATGCGCCAAACGAAATTATGCGCTGACGATACTCTGGCGTCGGAACGTTCCGCCGGTCGCAAATGGCCCGTTATTGGGCGCATCTAGTTTGGTGGGTACGGGCACATAGAAACGACGGCGCATCTTCACAGTTACGCGGCGCATATCGAAATACTCCAGCGCAAGTGTTGCTGAATCTGGCCCATAGTTGACTGAAGTACCACAGATTAGACTTGTAGATCTGATCTGTACCTCTTCCTGACCTCATTAATTTTAATATTTTACTTTGTTCAGAACGATATGTGCCCCTAATGGTCCCAATTTCTTTTATTGACATCCTTGATAGTTGCTGTGGGGATCTGGGTTTTCACAAATGCAAGCAGGCTCTCCAGTGCTTGATTCCTGTCTTCTTTGTTGTTATTCAGATTACTTTTTGTCTGCTATAAAATTGGCAGATCCTTCCATCTTTGCAGAAACTTTGACATAAAGTCATGGTCCTTAAAAACCTGCATGATTTCTGCAAGTCAAAATCAAGACAAAAATACTAATGTCAGTCAAGCCTCTACTACTAATCTTTCTCACCATATATAGGCCACAAACTCATCCACTGATCAGTAAAGTAAAAAAAAAAATGTTACATACCCTCGATCTACACGTTTGTTGCTTCCGCCTTATTTACACACTGAACGTCGTTTTGACCCATGCCGATTACCGTTATATACACTGTGCATGCGTGAAGCTCTCCACGCTTTTCCCGCCCCGCACGTTTGTTATAGTACTTTACCAGGAGGAACCACAGACCAGATCCCAGAGATACAAGGCTACAAACATGGTGTTTGGAATGGTGGCAATATTGAGGAGGGAGGATTATGATGCTAAACATGGCCCATACAAAAAGCCTAATCAGATGAAGGCCCAAATAATGGACAAAGTGGTCAAAACTCTGTACCAAAAAAATTGGGGTGCGCAGATCAAAGCAACAGCTCCACAAAAGATGTTCTGACATCAAGTTGAGGGAGCAGGAGCAATACCAGAAAATTAAGAGTCATTAGAAAAAGTAAGTAATTTTTAATTGTTTTTAGTACAATTGTACATGTTCATGTGTTTTAGCAAGATAATCCTAATTTTATATTTTTCACAATTTTTGTTTATTTAGTTTTAATATTTTTACCAAAAAAAAAATAAACATTTTATATCCCCCCCCCAAAAAAATATATATATGCATTTTATATTTTCACCCCCCCCCCAAAAAAAAAAAAAAAAACATTTAAATGTGAAATAATAAAAAAAAAGATTTGATACTCAACAATGTGTGGCTTCTTATATCAATGTTGCCTAAAATACCAAATACATATTTTGAGTGTTTACACTGACAATGATGGGTATTTGGTAAAGGAAAATACACATGGCACTACAAGTGCACTAGGAGAACCTAGGAGAAAGATAAAAAACCCAAAGAAAGAAAAAAAGATGTTTTTAGTAGAAAAATAGAATGTTATTAAAAAGGTAGGACATTCAAACCTCACCAGGCATCAGGCCTGGGCCGGCAATGCCATTTCTGATTGTAGTGTGGCCTCGGGCCCAACATAAAATTAAACAAAATAGGGATTTTTTATTTATTTTTTAAGTTATGAAGGATGCAGCAGCACATCACAACGTGATTCCAACCGTGAGGCGGAAACAGCTGGCAATGATGCCAAAGGCATTTTCAACAACCCTTCTGGCTTTGGCCAGCCTGAAATTAAACACCCTCCTCTCAGGCGGCGTACAGACGATCGGACATAACCGATGAAAACGGTCCGCGGACCATTTCCATCGGATATGTCCGATCGGGAGTTTGATCCGATGGCGTGTACACACCATCGGATCAAATTCCCCGCCGCCGGACGGCGCGGTGACGCGGCGGTGACATTGACGCCGCCGCGTCACCGCCACGTCACCGCACCAGGAAGTAAAACACTTCCGCGCATGCACCGAATCCATTCGGCAGCGGCGCGGCGGCGGTGGGGGCCGACATGTCTGCTGGTAAGTGTACTAACCAGCAGACATGTCGGGCGGACAGATTCCACCGGATAGATTTCAAAGCTTGCTTTGAAATCTGTCGGGTGGAGAAATCTGTCCGCTAGCCCATACACACAAGCGGAGATGTCTGCTGAAACGGTCCATCGGACCGTTTTCAGCGGACATATCCCCTCGTGTGTACGCCGCCTCAGGGGTGAGGGTCCTTTGGGGAAAAGGCCTCATCAGTTGGGGACCCAGTGCATACGCCTCATCCACGATGAAAACAAAGGGTAGTCCCCCATTCTCTACTGCAGGTGGCAATGCCAGGTCATCTGATTGAAACGGGCAAACTCCGTCTGGGCATACACTCTGCCGTGAGACATCCACCCATTTTTCCCCACATCCACAAAAATGTATTTGTAATTGGCAGACACCACCGCCATCAGCATTATACCGTGGAACCCTTTATAATTCAAATAATAGGATCCCGAATGGGGTGGTGTCACGATGCGGACATGCTTACCATCAATGGTTCCTCCACAGTTGGGAAAGTTCCAATACTGTGAAAACTCTGATGCCACAGTCTGCCATTCCTGTGGCATAGAAGGGAACTGTGGAGTAAAAAAAAAATACTTTGAGACATAAACATTGCAAGCAGATTATCCAAAAACATTCTTGCCAAAACATCAGTATATCATTATTTTGAAGGAATATTTTAAGACAAAAGGATCACTAATCAGATTCCTCACCCCCTCTGATGGCCCAATAAAATATTTTATGGGGGGGTTTAAGATGAGTTGGGGGACCTCAGAAATAAATGCACACATTTTAGGGGGGTGGGAGGGTCAAGCACTACAATGGAGCAGACAAAATACATTGGGAAGTGACTAGGCTAGGTGTGTTTGGGTCCAGGATAGAATGCTATTGGAAATATGCATGTAGGCCAAAAAGGAGCATTAAAAGCTTACAACATGCATGGGGACAAAGGGGACATTCACAGCATATTACAATCATGGGAATTAGGGACTGATTCAAAAAATACTATACATTAGCAAGCATTAAATACATACAGAATGTGAGTTTAAAGGACAAAACATACCTTAATATAGTAGGACTTGGATTATGGCAGAACAGGTGTCTGGGATTATGAGGCCCAGAGCCTGGGGGAGATGCCTGTCAAGAACTTGAGATCCTGCAAGCTTCTCCCTGTTGACAGGTAGCACAATGTAGCAATTAGCCTCTGCTCAGCAGTGATGGCTTCCCACATAACTGTGTCCTGCCTGGTGATATAGGGGGACACCAAAGCCAAGAGATGCTGAAAAACAGGGTCAGACATCCTAAGAGAATTCCTGAAGTCATCCGTGTTATTCTCCTGGATCTCCTGCAGCAGAGGCATGTGACAGAATTGGTCCCGCTGGAGCAACCAATTATTGGCCCATGAACTCCTCCTCACCCTGTTCATGGACCAGAGTCGGGATAAAGCAGAAATCCCAGCACCAAGTACAGGACAATCTCGGCGACGAGAACGTACCCGCAACATGGCTAGAAAATGGTCGTCTAATCAGAACAAAATAAAAAAACGCACTGAAGAACAGCAAGGCCTCTGAAGGACGACCTAAAAAAAAAGTAACAAGCGGACAAGAACGCACTGCAAAAACAGATACAAACTGACTACAATCACTGAAAGACAGATACAAACCCACAAGCACAAACTGAACACTAGAAAACGATCTTTAAAGCACAAAGACTGAAAAGCGCTGTAACGGAACTATGTATTCTGCCTGTACATCTTCATAATCATGCAGTGGGATATTATGAGGTGTAAATATCCTCTGTCTGTCTAGATGTAGATTAGAACTGAATCAGCCTGGCTCCTAAAACCTCTCCTTAGGTATGCTAATGCACCTGTCTACCCCCAAAGGTTAATTGATCTATTGTGTGTGTGAAAGACCTGTGTTTATCCTTAAGAGTTGGTGTATTGTATTCCAAATTAGCAGTCTCCGGTCAGGTGTATTGAAATAGCATGTCAATTATGTTCAGAAGAACTGTCAGGCTTTGTGGTGCTGAAATGTTTAGCTACTGATGGGATTATCTGTGATTGAGTATTGTTCTGGGGGTTGATTGAATTCTATTGAGAAAGGAATGTGGCTTCTTTGGCCTGGTGCCAGGGGGTCTACCTTGGGGCCTCCCTGTGGAGGGAGGGGGCGGAAAGTTCCATTGTTCCTTGAGTACTCACAAGCTTGTAACTAGATATAAACCAAGAAATGTACCATTAAAGTTAGTCTACTTGACCCTTCAAAATGTAGCCCGTCTCGTTCTTGAAAGGGCATGCAAGGAGATTATTATTCTGTTTGTTTTACAACTGGACCTGACTCTCCCTCTGGATCTTGTGGATGAGCTTATACTGGACTTACTTGCATAGCAACTTTCCAGGGAAAAGGATGTCTCCAACGGCTGATACCCTCTCCCTACTTGGGTAGCCGTTACAATAGCGAATTGTCTCTCACAAAACATTTACTATAACGCGGTAACACAAAATCGGCAAAAGCAGCCCCAAGGGTGGCACCATCCAAATGGAACTTCCCCTTTATAGTGCCATTGTACGTGGTGTATGTCACCACTTTTTTCTTGAGCATTTTTTTTTTTCATGATCGTGTGTATGCAAGGCAGGCTTGACAAGAATAATGTTGAGAAAAACGTTGTTTTTTTCCATGACATTAAAAACAGACGTGTGTACGCGACATAAGTGAAAAAGGGAGAGTATAGTCTCAGTTATTCAATTTCGGATAATAAGTTTAAAATGTACCAGCATCCCGAAATATTTGAAAACAGGGGGGAGGGACCAACTAGATAGAGACAGTAAAGCTGCTTGACACTAAACTGGTCTATACTATATCGATCGATGTGGGTTTGGTTGGGATTTTCGAGGTACTTGTAGAGAGACGTATATCATATAAAAATAGATTTATTACAAAAGGAACAATACATCAATGATAAAAAGATGGGACAGGCCCCACAGTTCGGACACAGTAAGGTGTTTGTTAAGATGACATAAAACAAAGCAAAACCGTATTGGTCAGATGCGTGGAGCCAATCTGCGACCTCGACCGGTTTCGCGGTTGATACCGCTTCTTCAGGAGGATATGGGATGGCAGGTGGCCCGGAATGAGCAGACAACAAACGTGTCCCCCAAACAAACAAAGAATACAAAATGGCTCGCGCCGGGGAAGCTGACAAAAAGCTCCGAAAAAAGTATAAAGTTTACAAAATACTGGGGATAAAAGGCAACATCACAAACTAATAGGTGCACGTGGCAACCTATGAGGTATGAGGAGAGCCAAAGGCGCTGGTAAGCAATTAGCTTGGTGTGATGGCCGATATGTATCCCCAGGGAGAGCCTGTCATATCTCGAACACGACATAAGATTTGGACCTAAAAGAGGATACAACTTTAAGCTGGGATCGACGTGAGTCTTAAAGGAACAGTGAAAATAATCTGTGCTGCCAAGACCCAATGTTTGATCCTCGTATGCACTGACCAATTAATCACCCTCACTTGATGACAGGCCTATTGGAATTTCTCAATTTCTATGAGACAGAGACCATCCTGTGCTTTTGGAAGAGTCAGAAGAGTAGGACTGAGATATGATGGCTTTTGTCCTGACAGAGAAACTTGAGCATAACGTGCTTTAAGGATGCAAAATATGCTGTCAAGACTCCTATAGGAACTGTTTGTAAAACGTAAAGCAAGTGCGGCAATAGATTAATTTTTAAGATAGCAGCCCCTCCAAACCAAGAATAACAAGTTTTGTCCCACAAATATGTCTTGGATGATAAGAGACAGTCGAGCTGAATGGCTATGGCTGTAAAGGTTGGTGAGTTCAGACGAAAGTTGTATGCACAAATAAGTTATGACGTCTTCTATCTAAGCCAAAGGGAAAATGCTTCTTGCAATATGAAGTCTTTTTGGCTGGTAGCGTAACATTTGTGCCTTAGATTTCACATACTTATTTTTTGGTTAGGCAACAACTGGAAGTGGTTTAAGTCATGTTGTAAAGTGGGCAAAGATGAACAAATTGGTCAAGAATAACAAGGTGTCATCAGCAAATGTTGCCAATTTAAAGTCTGTCCGAGATGCCCTTGATCAAATGGTTTTCACATAGCTGCCGAAGAAAGGGTTCCAGGGTGATGATAAACACCTGTCTGGGGTGCCCCCTTCGGGAAAGCAGATGGGAAAGCATAAAGAGACATTACAATTTGTCCGGTAGTCAAGGGTCATCTCCATATAGACCCAGGCCACCCTGTCGAACACCTTCCCTGTATCTAGTGAAAGAAAATAAAAATGTTGTTTCTTGTCAGCCAGTGGTGTATATTCAAAGCTTTGAGAGTATCATCCCAGGGCTCTGGAATTGTCTTTTAGGAACAAGTGGGCAACTCTTCTGCCAGTATTCGGAGAACCAGGTGTGTTAACTGCATTACTTTGGACATATGCTAATGACAGCAGCCATCATTATGATGAAAAATCTGAACACATGTTTGAGCTGCATACTTGTGGTTCATGGCTGCTTTTGGACATTTAAGCATCACAAGACACACTACTTTGGGATAGCCCACAAGGTGAGAGGGGATGCAAAGTTAGCTCTCTCTATTACTTCATGGGTTTGCTTCACCCTTATTCACAACACACTGACACTTATTGCAGTACTACTTTGTACATGCACTGCTCAGAATGGCCACCATCATCATCACAATGTTGATATTGTATGTTTATGCTGCATGATTGTGGTTCTCCATATCCTGGGTATGTACTTTCTCATGGACAGTGCATGGACTACCACAACATCCAACACTTGCTCTTGTGTTTTCTGTCACATGCTGTTGTACTTGTGGCCACTGAACCTGACGTGCTATCTTGCACTCACCGCCACTACACTAATGCACACTCTTGCACTCACTGCCACTGTAACCATCACACACAAACTGCCTATTAAAAACACAGTTTTGATAGTCTTCATGAAATAATTTGCATATTTGTCCATCTGAGGTGCTGGGCCTACATTTTAAATTGTGTTTTAAAGATCTGAATTTGCAACCACTGTGGAAAATGTATGCTATTAATTAGGGTTGTACGATACCGAGTATTTGCGCGAGTACTTGTACTCGCGCAAATACTCCTGATGCCTAAACAGAATACTTTTTTTTTTCTCGAGTGCGGGTGGAGAGGGGGTGGAGTGTGGGTAAAGTGGGGGCGGAGAGCGGAGCAGAGCAGTCCTCGTATGGGGGAGAGGAGAGCGGGGGAGAGGAGAGCTGCTGCCGCCTTAGACAAAAACAAGTCAATCCCCCCTCCTCCCGCCGCTGCTGACATCTACTTACTATGCGCTGCGGAAACACAACAGCTGTCACTTGCATTTGAATAGCTGTGTTTCTCCGCCGCGCCGACAAGTAAAGCCCCTCCCCCTTGCCCAGAAACTTTGATAGACAGGTCACCCGTTCAATCCTGGGGATGGGTGACCTGTCTATCAAAGTGCCCGGGCAAGGGGGAGGAGCTATACTTGTCAGCACGGCGGGAAACACAGCTATTCAAATGCAAATGACAGCTGTTGTGTTCCCGCAGCGCATAGTAAGTAGATGTCAGCAGCGGCGGGAGGAGGGGGGGTGACTTGTTTTTGTCTTAGGGGACCATGGCTAAACTCAGGAGGACCATGGATGAACAGAGGGACATGGCTAAACTCGGGGACCATGGCTGAACAGAGGGACATTTCTAAACTCAGGGGGACCATGGCTGAACAGAGGGACATGGCTAAACTCAGGGGGACCATGGCTGAACAGAGGGACATGGCTAAACTCAGGGGGACCATGGCTGAACTTAGAGGGACATGGCTGAACTTAGAGGGACATGGCTGAACTTTGGGACATGGCTGAACTTTGGGACATGGCTGCATTTGGGGACACGTGGCTGCATTTAAAAAAAAAAAAAGTATCGGTATTCGGTATCGGCGAGTACATGAATAAAAGTATCGGTACTTGTACTCGGTCCTAAAAAAGTGGTATTGGGACAACCCTGTAATGTTTTTTTTTTTCAAATAATTTTTATTGAGATCAATAACGAGTACAACATATACAATGAGCAATCAAACACATAATAAAAGGTAGAGGGTGATCCTGCAAGACAATGTGTACCTCACCTAAAAGAATAGGGAACATACCAACATACAGCTGTAAGCTATGTCCCAATCTCCCCTGGCACCCCGAACGGGAACACACTGTGCAGGGAAAGATCTAGGCCGGCTACAATGGGAGTCAAGTCTCGAGATGTGGGTTCCACAAAATTATCACATCACTAGATAGAAACAATATACAATAAAGAAGTGACAGCCTCGCAGGGCCCAGTAGATAACATCAAGCAACCAATTACAATTAGGGGATATATATCTAAAATATCAGTAAAGTAAAGGTGGGGTGGGAGTTAAGACTAAAATAGAGAAAAATAATAAAATAAAACATAAACATATACACTCGACCTACACACAAGCAATTATTGTTTGTACCACTCTTTCCAGCAGTTCCAATTCCTATCGAAGATTGAGCAAGAGGACTTCCTAATAACAAGGAGTCTTTCATACTGACAATTGAGATTAACTTGAGTCAGGACTTCCGAAGGATTAGGAGAGAGTGTGGTTCTCCAATGTCTGGCAATAACCAGTTTTGCGGTTATCAATATGTGGGTAACTACAGTGCGGAATTGCAACGGATAATTATCGATGCCTAGATGGAGGATTGCGAGAGCTGGTTCAGGTGAATTCAGGACCCCAGTAATATCTGCAAGCATAGTAAAGATTTTCCTCCAATAACTAGATAAGTTCTTACATTGCCAAAATGTGTGGAAGATTGTGCCTGGGGAACCGCTGTCTCTCCAACATAAGGGAGACTGTGGGGGAAACATCTTGGCCAACTGATAGGGAGTTCTATAGCATCTCGCCATACATTTTTGTGTAATTTCCCAGTGATTAACACAATGAGAAGCTATATAGTTATAACGGATAGCGTTGGACCACTTTTCAGAACTGAATGTTGTTTTTAAATCTTTTTCCCAGGCTAGCATTGGGAACGATTTGGTAAATTAAATTGGAGTGTGTTGTAGAGAAGGGATATCCCTTTAACTTTTTCTTGGTTGGATAAGTAAAACTGCCCCACTTTTGTGTTTAGATTAATCAATGGGGGTGGAGATTTAGTAAGAAATGAGATGATCCGTCTATAAAGAAAGTTGCTGGAATTGGATAAGTTATATTTCGTTTTTAACAGGCCAAAAGGTGTTACAGTGCCTTGGGCCAATAGTTCATCGACCCAGTCTGTACCACTTTCTTTCCACTGGGCAATATAGCAATATGGTAGAAGGACTTCCAATGTTTCAATTGGGATTCTCAATGATTGGACCAAACTATCAGAGCTAGTTTGTGACATTAAATGTCTCCAGCCATAATCAAGGCCTGCGATGTGGGAGGAAAGCCAGATATGGAAATTGGTTTCCATGTATCTGCTATTAGCAGATTTTTCAGGCTGGGGGATTTGGTGAGAGCTGCTTCGATACTAACCCAAAGGGGATTTGAGTGGGAGCTAAACCAATGTTTAATTTGTGCCAACAAGGTTGCCCAATAATAGTCTTTTAAATCAGGGAGTCCCATGCCACCCACCTTATGATGCTGCACAAGGTGTGCATGTGAGCAGCGTGCCCTCTTGCCCTGCCAGATGTAGTGTTTAAGCAACTTGTGAAGTTCTGAGAAATGCTGAGGTTTAAGTGGGATCGGGAGAGTACGAAAAATGTAAAGTATTTTGGGAAGTATTAACATTTTAAAGGTTGCTATCCTGCCTGCCTAGGAGAATTCAGTTTTAGCTATACGCGATAAGGTCTGTCAAATGTCCAAAATAAGAGGTTTGATATTGGTCTCCGCTAAGAGGGATGTCTTGGTTGTTGGTAAAATACCTAGGTAAGGGATAGAATCTTTAGCCCATGTATATGGTAACCACTGACTTAGGTGCGAGCGGGTGTGGTGATTAATACCTAGATCTAATATAAGAGATTTATTGAAATTGACCTTATAATAAGAAATGTTACTGAAGGTATTTAAAGTTTCGTGGGCATACGGAAGAGAAACAACAGGGTTGGAAAGAAGCAAAATAATATCATCCGCAAAGAGATTAATTACATGAGAGGTTTGTTGTAATTTAAAGCCTGTTATATGGGAGTGCGTTCTTATGGTCTCCGCCAAGGGTTCCATCATTAAATTAAAAATGGTGGGGGAGAGCGGACAACCTTGGTGTGTGCCATTCGAAATCGTGAATATTTTGGACAGTAGGCCAGATGTGAGGACTTGTGCGGAAGGGTTAGAGTAAAGGGCTAATATGGCAGACAGGAATGGGCCTTCAAAACCAAATTTATGTAAAACCGCTTTCATGTATCCCCAGTGTACTCTATCAAACACCTGCTCTGCATCAATAGAAAGAAGCAGAGAAGGCGTTTTGCGAGATTCAGCCAGGTGTATGATGTTCACCAAACGTCTAGTGGCGTCAGATGCCTGCCTTCCCTTGGTGAAGCCTGTTTGTTTGATATCTTACCCCTACTTATAAAAAAAGACCAATCTATTAGCCAGTACCTTTGCATATAGCTTTACATCTACATTTAAAAGAGAAATTGGGCGAAAATTAGAAGGTTGGTCAGGTTTTTTACCAGGTTTAGGAAGGGTAATCACGTATGCTTTTAACATTTCAGCCGGGAAAGTTCCTGATGACACAGCCTTATTAAATACAGGTAATAAATTGGGGCGCAAAATATGTTTAAATGATTTATAATAAACGTTCAAGAGCCCGTCAGGACCTGGGGCCTTATCTGCAGGTAGAGAAGAGATAGCGTGGTCCAATTCTGTAGACAAGATAGCAGCATTTAATGACTGCAAGTGTAGGTCAGAAAGGGAAGGCAAAGTAAGCTTAGCTAAAAATTCCTCGATAGCTCCAGACACTGGTTGGAGAGTGGCTGGGTCGTCCTTCAGGTTATAAAGTGAGGAATAATAATCTGCAAATGCGTCTATTGCCTGTGGGTTTTCTATTTTGGCCGAAGACTTTGGGTGGAAAATATGAGGAATTCTAGTTTTGGTTCTTTGCATTTTCAAACGATTAGCCAAGAGCTTTCCTGCTCTATTATCATTCGCATAAAAGTTTAACTTTAACCTCCGCATGTAGTTTTCATGCTGAGTACAAAACAGTTCTCTTAAGGAGTTACAATCCATAGATAATTTAGAAGCCAAACATAAGGAGGGATTCGACTGATTTTGAGCTTCCAGAGCGCGTAATTCGGCAAGGAGAGCAGTTATTTTAGCCGAGCGTGAACGATTAAGCTTAGAGCCTAGCTTTATTAGAGCTCCCCTTATGAATGCCTTGTGGGCATTCCAGTTGATAAATGAGTTGGTGGCATTTGGGTTATTGAAATAAAAAAATTCTTCCAATTGATGGATTAATTCTTTGTGGGAACTGGGGTCCTGAATCACCTATGCATTACATCTCCATATGCGTGATGGTGCAGATCTATTTCCCTCCTCTATCATGATTGTTACCGGGGCATGATCAGTCCATGTGATATCATGGATAGAGGAGGATGAGATCTGTTGCAAAATCCACCTATCCGCTAAGAATAAATATATTCTAGAGTAGGAATTGTGCCTTGATGAGGAGATCCCGGAAGTGATGGGATTGGCTCCTGACCAAAGAGGTAGTGTCTAACTGACTGTCAACTGTAACGTTAAAATCACTACACAATAATATGCTCCCAATTCGCACTTGAGATATTTTTTTTAGTACTTTTCTGAGAAATCTAAATTGGTGCGAATTAGGTGCATAAACAGACACCAACGTAATAGGTAAATTATTGATAACACAAACCAAAATAATATAACAACCTTCCTGATCAAAAAAAGGAATCCTTGAGGTTAAAGGAGACAGAGTCTCTAATGGCCAACATAACTCCTTTTCTTAGCTGTGATAGAGGACATGAAAACATGAGGGAAACTTACATGTGAACATTTCGGGGTGGCTAGCTTTTGAAAATGAGTTTCTTGTACTGCCACAATGTCCGCCTTATGAGAGAGTGCCTCCTTCCATAGAGATCTTCTTTTGGCCGGATGATTAAGACCTCTTGCGTTTATAGTAAGGAGTTTAATACCCATAGTTCAGTTCTAGAAGAGAGATGATCTTCATGACATGTGTACAAGCGGACAAACATTGTAGGATGAAAAGTTATTGGCACGAGTGTATTTAGCAGAAGGTTGCTGAGGGTAAACCATTTGGTCGAGTTTAAAAGTTGCTTGAGAGTAGTCGAAATGAAACAAAACATGGACTAACAAGATGCTCACTGTACTAATGTAGAACCAAAACAGGCCCAACAGAGACCAGGTATATGGTATACCAAACAAATTTAAGAAAGGGTCCAAAGGACAAAGCAGCACGCTGCTTAATATAGTGGGGTACAAGGTACGGTGACAAGTACCACAGACACTGGGGGAATCCTAATGAGACGGTGAAGGATAGCCGAGAAGAGGCATAACCTGCCAATCTTGGTGAACTTTATGAGGCTGAGGGTGTTGTTGTGAGACTTTTCCGGTATCAGGAGTGTGTGGCAAAATACTCCAATTCTTTAGGAGAAGAAGACCTTCTTCCAAAGTGGTAGGACACTGGGCAATTGGATCAGCATGTGGTGTGTTGGGATTGTCAACAGTGGGGGAGTCACTCACCTCCATATTGAGTGCAGCAAATCTATTAGTGTTCAGGGCATCCAGGTCCAGCCTTTGTCTTGTTTTAGCAGGGCTCCTAGTGGATGGAGAATCGCACGGCGAGTTGGAGCTGCTGGAATTAATCCCCTCCGCAAAAGCCCTCGCTTCAGCCTCCGACACAGGAAGGTCTGTTTGATGCTGGAGAGCGGGCACAAGAGGTCCGGCGTTCAGCGGCACTGAGACACTCCCGCCGCCATTTTGTTGTGGCCTGTGGCTCACCGACGGGAAAAAAATCGGGCAATTTGAGAGATTGCGGAGGAGTTTGCAGTCTCCTTCTCATGCCGAGCTGCTTCCAGGGATGTTCAGCGGCTCGATGTGGTGCAAATCGGGCAGTCAGCGGGTCTCTAGCTGTTGTAAGTACCGATAATTCCCCAGAGCAGAGCAGAGCTCTCTTCCTAAGCGGCCATCACCATGTGTTTGCCACGCCCCCAACCCTGTAATGTTTTGATCTCCACAGCGCTGCTTAATTTTTGGATGTAATGTAATATATTTTACTATAATATTAATGGCATTCAACAAGTTGATTCCGTTATAGGGAATGAATCGTTCTTGCAATGTACAGCAGTAGATTGTACACAGCTCTTCTGGAGCAAAAAAAAACAAAAACATATTCAGATTTGGTAAAGTGATTTGGTGAACTAATCCTTCCAAATAAAGAGCTTCTTGTAAAAAAAAAATGATTACTTACCCCTACTTTTGTCCATGTCCACAAACTTTGATCTGTTGCTAAGAAAATTCACAGCTAAAGTTGTCAAACATAGAAAACACTCAAGAAAGCAATAATTCCTCCTGCTGATCTTCATGTCATGAATATACCCTGGTCATAAGTAATTGTTTAATTTGTATGCCTAATAATGTTGATACATATTTTTAGAAAAGAGTGCACATGGTTTTCCAGCATGATTGTTTGTCTTCTGTTGAATAGAGAGGCGTGCACACTGACCAAAAGTCAGCTAGTTCCTCTACTCGGCATTATAAAAATGCCCTAAATTCTCTCCCCATACTTGCCAACGTTTAATGATTTGCAGGGCCAGTACCTGGTTTTAAAGGTTTGTCCCGAAAAGTACATTTATTATGTTAATAAGAGCTTTACATAGCTATACTTGCACTACATAAAAACATACATTCTGTTATACAGTTCATTTATCATTCTAATTATTATTTAAACTACTCATATAGCACCATCCATTTATGCAGCACTTTACATATACATTGTACATTCACATCAGTCCCTACCCTAAAGGAGCTTACAATCTAAGGTCCCTACCTCACATTGATAAAATGGGGCCAATTTAGACAAAAGACAATTAACTTACCAGCATGTCTTTGGAGTATGGGAGGAAACCAGAGTAATCCGGAGGAAACCCATGCAGGCACTTGCAAACTCCAGGCAGGTAGTGTTGTGGTTGGGATTCGAGCCAGCAACCCTTTCTACTGCTAGGCGAGAGTGACACCCGTCATAAGCTAGGTTTCATGGCAGATTTACTGGGCATCTTTATGGTAATTGCAGACATACTGGCCCAGATTAACAGAGCAATTACGCCTGTCTAACTGGTGTTAGACAGGAGTAATTTCAAATTTTGCGCGCCGTATCACTAGTTTGAATCCTCAAACCATGATACGGCGGCTTCGATCCGAGAGGCTTACGTCTTCGTAAGCCTTCGGATCTACGCTGCAATATTTTTGCGCCGCTGGGAGGAGTCTGCGTCGTTTTCAGCGTCGGCATATGCAAATTAGTTTTTACGGCGATCCACAAAGATACGAGTGGTCTTCGCAATCGCTTTCGTCTATTTTTTCCTACGTACTGTTAGACCAGCTTTTTGCTGGTCTAACGGTGCATAGCCCATGTTAAGTATGGCCGTCGTTCCCGCATCAAATTTAAATTTTTTTTTTTTTTTTTTTTATGTAACTCGTTCGGGAATAGGAATGTTCGTAAACGACGCTACTCAAAAAAAAATGACGTAACGACGTGATTTTGCGCAATGCACGGTGGGAAATTTCTGAACGGAGCATGCGCAGTTCGATCGCCGCGGGAACGCGCCTATTGTAAATGCTTCACACCCCCTACTCGCGTAGATGGCTTGCGCCGGGAGAAATACACTACGCCGCCATAGTTTACTGGACAAAATCTACCGGGATTCCATGTAGAGCCAGGTAAAATACGGCGGCGTAGTGTATTTCAGATACTCTACGCGAATCTAATTGTATGTGAATCTGGCCCAGTAACTTTTGGGCAATAGTTCATGTGCTTTGTTTTTCTAAATAATTTTACTTTTTGTATTCCTCATTTCAAGGCTTTTAACCTGTGGTCGCCGATTACTGGGCCTATGGCCAGCCTCAAAGCATGGTAGTACTAGTTTCAGTACACCAAATCTAAATGAGCCAGACAGCATCATTCTGCAGGTAAATATAACAATATCAATTGCATGCATACATTTCTTAGTACTTATTTAGTAATAATTTAATCATTTTTATTGTTTTATCATTAATATTGTTATGTATTATTATTCTGCTTCTTTAGGCATGCATAACTTTAAAGTGGAGTTCCACCCACTTTAAGTCCTCAGCATTCAAAGCTGCCCTGGGGGCTTAAAACAAATTGGCATATATTTTTAAAACTCACTGTTTTATTTGAAATAAAATTATCTATATCCTCCTTTTGGCTGTGGCTGAGCGCCTTATTTTTTGTCTGTAATGCCTCCTGTGAGATGTTTGGCATCAATCCCTGGAGGCAATAGGCATCACTGGGACTTAGCATTGCATTGAGGGCAACCAGGCGTGGGTTTCCATTGTTACTAGAGGCTGACCAATATATGTGCAAATTTGGCCGATTACCTCCCTTTCCCACACTCCACTGACCGTTTCACACACTGAGCGTTTCTATGCTTAGTGTGTGAAACTAAATTCAGAGAGAGGAGCTGTGATGTTGGGGGTGAGCAGGACCTATTAAACACCACCCAATGGGATGGAATCTGGGCGCGCCGTTACATGTATGTGGCCCTGCCCATTTTCTTAAGCAGCCCAATCATTGACTGGTGTTTGATAGATGCAAGGCCCTGTCCACCCTGAGTTCCGCCCACCCCTGACATCACACCAAATTCTGACAGCTGGTCTATGCATTCATTTGCATATAGTGTAACTGAAACTGACAAATTGGCTCAGTGTGAAACCTGCCAGGGTCAACCAGTGCCAATCATCAGTGCCACCTGCCAGTGCGTATCAGTGCTAACCAGTTTCACCTGCCAGTGCCACCTGATGGTGGCAATTACTGCTAACTAGTGCCACCTGCCAGTGCCAACTGCCAGAGCCACCTGCCAGTGCCAACCAGTTCCACCTGCCAGTGCCACCTACCAGTGCCAACCAATGCCACCTGCCAGTGCCACCTGAGAGTGTCAATCAGTGACATCTGCCAGTGCCAATCTGTCAGTGCCAACCAGTGCCGCCTGCCAGTGCCAACCAGTGCCACCTGCCAATACCAACCAGTGACATCTGCTAGTGCCAACCATTGCCGCCTGCCAAAAAATAAAAATTGGCTTAAAATATTGTCCGCAAAGATTGGCATCATACATTGACTGCCCCAATTTTTAAATATTGGCATCTACCAGAGAAAAACCCATATTGACCTCTAATTGTTACCTTAGTATCCTAAGCAATAAGATCAGTGGAGGATAACAAGTGTAGCATCATACATTTTAGACAAGAGAAGTGTGATGTTATTGGGGCGATTTGATGTGATGAGAGCGCTGTGATCTGATGGGGCAATTTGATGTGATGGGCACTGTGATCTGATGGGGCAATTTGATGTGATGTGGGCAGTTTGATGTGATGAAGACACTGTGATGTGGCAATGTGTTGTGCTGGGGGAGATGAGATGTGCTGTGCTGGGACAATGTGATGTGCAATGTGCTGGGGGCAATGCAATGTGCTGTCCTGTGCTGGTGGTAATGCAATTTGATGTGATGTGCTGGGGGTGATGTGATTCGATGCAATTTGATGTGCTGGTGGCGATGTGATGCACTGGGGGTGATTTGATGTGATGCGCTGGGGGAGATGCACTGTGCTGGGGGCAATGCGATTCAATGTGATGTGCTGGGGCAATGCGATTTGATGCAATGTGTCGGGCGCAATGTGATTCGATGTGCTGGGGAGATGTGATGCAATTTGTTGATGCAATGTGTTGATGCGATGTGCTGGGGCGATTTGATACAATGTGCCGGGGGCAATATGATTTGATGCATGTGTTGGGGTGATGCAATTCGATGTGCTGGAGGTGATGTGATGTGCTGGGACAATGCGATTCAATGTGATGTGCTGGGGTGATGCAGTGTGCTAGAGTGATGCAATTTTATGTGCACGGGGCAATGCAATTCAATGCAATGTGCTGGGGGTGATGTGCTGGGGCAATTTGATGTGCTGGGGTGATTTGATGCACTGTGCTGGAGTCAATGTGATTCAATGTGCTTGGGTGATGCTGATCGATGTGCTGGGGGCAATTTGATGTGCTGGGGTGATTTGATGCAATGTGCTGGGGGCGATGCAATGCAATGCAATGTGCTGGGGGATGCGATGCATTTTGCTGGGGGCAATGCGATTTGATGTGCTGTGCTTGGACGATGCAATGTGCAGGGGGCGTTGTGATTTGATGTGCTGGGGGCGATCCAATGTGCTGGGGTGATACGATTTGATGTGCTGGGGTGATGCAATCTGCTGGGCGTGATGCAATTTGATGGAATGTGCTAGGGACGATGCGATTCAGTGCACTGTACTGGGGGCGATGCGATGCAATGTGCTGTGGGCAATGTGATTTGATGCAATGTTTTGAGGGTGATGTGATTCGGTGTGCGGGGGTGATGCGATTTGATGTGATGGTAGTGATGCAATGTGCTGGGGCGATGCAATTTGATGAAATATGTTGTGGGTGATGTGATGTGCTAATAATATTCCTTGTTGTACATGCAGTATATTTACTGATTTCTGGAGTGAGGAAGGGGGGAGAGATTTGCATAGCTAAGGGGCGGCAACTTCCTGTGACACTGCTGTTGCATACCTCCCAACTGTCCTGGATTCCGCGGGACCCTCCCACAATTCCAAGTGTGTCCCGGGGGTCCCGCGGACTAGACTAGAGTTCCTGAAAACAGTGCCGCTCCATTTTCCGCCACTGAGTTCCACTCCGTGTAAGGATTCCGGAAGCAGGGCATTCCTGTGCGCTGCACCTCTGCACTATCCCCTCCCCCACAGGAAAAAACATGTTAACCTCGGCACTGACCCGGTGACATTTTCTCCGACCTGCCATTGAACATTTTTACCGGCTCTGCTCATCTACAGCGGGCAACTCTGATTTCCCCCACCACCCAGCCAGGAGTCTGTGGCTGGGAGCGGGTGCACATCTCCAAGATGAGCCGTCAGTGTCATCCATTCATTGCCAGCTCTGTCTCCACCTGCCTCCCAGGACCAACAGACAGGCTGACTGGAGAAGGAGGACGTGCAGACAGCCAGAGATAGCAGCAAAGAGATCCGCTGGATGGAGCAGATTTGTGACCTCCTGTGACCACCCAGGTATGAGAATGGGCACTGCATGGAAGGTACTGTGTCTGACACACACAGACAGGGCTAGGATCTCTCTCCCTCTCCCTCCCCCTCCCCCCTCCCCCTATCTCTCTCCCCTCCCCTCATCTCTCTCTCTCTCCCCCTCCTTCCTCCTCCACCCTCCTCCTTCTCCTCTTTGTCCCTCTACCCCCCTTCTCCCTCTATCCCCACCACCCTGCACTCAGTACACAGCGCACCCCACCACCCTGCACTCAGTACACAGCACACCCCACCACCCTGCACTCAGTACACAGCGCACCCCACCACCCTGCACTCAGTACACAGCGCACCCCACCACCCTGCACTCAGTACACAGCGCAACCCACCACCCTGCACTCAGTATATGGCGCACCCCACAACCCTGCACTCAGTATATAGCGCACCCCACAACCCTGCACTCAGTACACAGCTCACCCTGCCACCCTTCACTCAGTACATAACACACCCTGCCACCCTGCACTCAGTACATAGCACACCCCACCATCCTGCACTCAGTACATAGCACACCCCACCATCCTGCACTCAGTACATAGCACACCCCACCATCCTGCACTCAGTACACAGCCCACCCTGCACTCAGTACACAGCGCACCCGGCCACCCTACACTCAGTACACAGCGCACCCGGCCACCCTACACTCAGTACACAGTGCACCCAGCCACCCTGCACTCAGTACACAGCACACCCGGCCACCCTGCACTCAGTACACAGCGCACCCGGCCACCCTGCACTCAGTACACAGCACGCCCTGCCACCCTGCACTCAGTACACAGCGCACCCTGCACTCAGTACACAGCGCACCCCGCCACCCTGCACTCAGTACTCAGCGCACCCCGCCACCCTGCACTCAATGCGCCCCGCTAACCCTGCACTCAGTACACAGCTTACCCTGCCACCCTGCACTCAGTACACAGCTCACCCGCAACCCTGCACTCAGTACATAGCGCACCCCACAACCCTGCACTCAGTACACAGCTCACCCCGCCACCCTGCACTCAGTACGTATTGCATATCTCCAAACACTCCTGACCCCTGCATTCTGTGCATTACACCCTCCTAAACCCTGCGTTCTGTGCATTACACACCCCCCACCCTGCGTTCTCTGCATTGCACAATCCACACCCCTGCACTCTGTACTTTACACACCCACATTTTGTTGTGGTGCACACCACAGGTTGTCCCTTGCCTCAAGTGTCCCTCGTTGAGAATATCAAATGTTGGGAGGTATGCTGTTGTTATGGAAACCTGACCAGAAACCTATTACACTGCTTGTGCTGCACTGAGCATGTGCGAGATCTGCAAGACTGAGATCCAGGAAGAAATACAGTCTGGCTTTCGGAAGCCCACAATTAAGATGGCCATGGCCTGCTAGAAGTTTATAAAGTAACAAACTGCTGTAATAAACTAAGGAAACAGATCTTAGTTTACAGACTAACTTAACTAGAATACATTAAGCTTGTATATTATAGGGGTATCTTTATTTAAAAAGTATCATTTCAGCCGGAACACCGCTTTAACTGTACTTTTAGGGGCAAAGGGGTGTAATGTGCATTAGTCAGCAACTTGATGATCCAAACAGAAAATTCTAATGTTGTGATCTCTAATCAGATTGGAACAAACACTTAGTACAATATAGATTGGTGCTGATTTACAAAAGCTTTTGACAATCTTCACACACGTCATTGTTACTATTCAGTTAAATAATCCAATCATGTTAGATGAAATCCATCAACAAGCATTTGCTTTTCACATCACTGGATAACTTAACTGAATAATCACACAAAATATTGCGTGAGGATTGTCTACAACTTTTCTAAATTTGCCCCATTAAATCAAACCCTAACTAATATACAATTTTAAAACTATTAAAAGAGATCTGTGATCAAAGCATACACAATACAAACAATAGTTATGTTTTTATGTATTTATTTATTTTCATATTGTGATTGTTGCCTGTTTGTTGTTGACCATTTATTTCCACAACTTCCAGGATTCACTGCATGCTGCTTTTATATCAGTTTGTAAGGACTATATATTCCATGGTGTACCTTGTGGCCTGCAATCATTCTTGCACTGACTTTGTTTCCTGAAACTCCTGTGAAATCTGTGATATGGCAATGCCTATTTACAGGCAGTGTTAAGTTAATCAGCTAACATATTTTAGTCGACTTATGCGACCAAAACTAAAATGGCATTCTAGTCAAAAGGCTAAAATATGACTTAAACTAAAAAAGGCATTTTAGTCAAAAGACTGACTATTTTATGTCAAAATTAACACTGCACTACCACATAAGAATACGTAGGGGCCATCTACTTCATAAATTATATACAGTAGGGTCTGGAATTAATAGTACAATTTCAGTCTGTGTATATGACACTAAGTTATGCAATGTAATAACGTTCTTACAGGATATCTACAACTTACAAGCCAACCTCAATGCACTGTTTAATTGGGCAATTACGTGGCAGATAAGATTTGAAGTAGACGTTCACCCTAATACTAAAATCTCTACATCTACTGGCATCCACAATCTAAGACTAACCTATCTAGCCCTGTAAAGAAGAAATTACTATGTATACTTTTTCTGAAGCCGGCCCGGTCCCAAGCTTTCAGCGGTGGCTTGTCTGTGGAGGTGGGTGCAGAGGAGGCAGCCAACAACAGAGCCCCCAAGTAACTCTACGGGTGTTTGAGTATTTGGGTATTTCCGAGTATTGGGGTATTGCCGAGCATTGGGGTATTGCCGGGTATTGGGGTATTGTCGGGTACTGGGGTATTGCCGGTTACTGGGGTATTGCAGAGCTGGGATGGATGGAGGGATGGCTGGATCTGTGACCGAACGGTACAGGGAGGAGAGGGAGGAACCGGCGTCATCAAATGACGCCGGTTTGTTTACAAGTGATCGCGCTGTCATTCGACGGCGCGATCACGTGGTAAACGGCCGATATCAACGGCAATTTACCGTGATCCGTGATGCGCCGGGTCTTCTAGACCCGGCGAGCACGGACACTTCCACGAGCGCGTCCCAGGGGACTGGCAATCGCGGAAGTGAAGGACGACATCCCAGGGATGTCGTGTCACAGTAGCTCGACCGCGCTGTAGCAGTATTTTTGCTATAGCGCGGTCGGCAAGTGGTTAATCTCAAAATATCAAACAGTTTCTTCACAGTAAGAGCTGTGAAAATGTGGAATAGACTCCATCAAGATCTGGTTCTGCCTAGCTTGGTATATTGATTTAAAAAGGGCCTGAATTCTTTCCTAAATGCACATAATATAACTTGATTCTAACAGTTCTGGGTAAAGTTGATTTAGGGAATATCTGATTGCTGCTTGGGGAGATCAGGAAGGATTTTTTTTTCACCCTGCTGTATGTAGCAAGTTGGATAATGTGTTGCTTTTTTTGCCTTCCTCTGGATTAACTGTGGGTATACAGTAGGATTGTGTATATTGTGTATATAGGATTGTATGTGTCATTTTATTGGTTAATTTAAATAAACGTGTGGTTTTTTTTTTTTGTGTTTTTTTTTTCAACCAGACTATTTAACTAATGTACTAAGCTGCTGAAAGAAAGAAAGAAAAAAAAAAATAAGAGAAAGGCTTTTCTTATTTTTTTTCCCCTAATGTTGGTAATATATCAAGGTAATGTGTGCAATGACATTACAGCCAATAGAGTTTACAGTTTTCGGGGGTTTTATTTCTGTTTGTCAAAAAGCAATATTTTTGTTGTTTATGAAACATGTTTTATTTATAAACGTTATATATCACAACGGCTAAATCTGTGTCTGTAGTACATGTTCAAACCATAAATTGTCATTTTTTTTTCATACATCACGGGACACAGAGCAGCATAGTAATAACTATGTGGGTTAGGCCTACCTTTAGGTGATTGACACTGGCACACCCAAGACAGGAAGTCCCCTCCCCTATATAACCCCTCCCAAACCGGGAGTACCTCCCGGTTTTTCCGCCAGTGTCTAAGGTGTTGGTCGTGGTTAAAGAAGCTCCACTGGGGGATCCTTGGCATCAAGCAAACTACTCTACTGGATTCATCCACAGTGGATGGCACCCGGCCTTGGAAAAATAAGAACAAGGTTTTGCCTGCAAGGTCCCTCTTAGGAGGACTGGATTCTGGGACCCAGTGCTTTGGTTATGCACCAGATACCAAAGTTCCTTCTGGCAGGATGCAATACAGGTCTAGGGGAGTGGAAACTATATTAAGGAACCCGATCCCTGAAGGTCTTCTGATATGGCCCAGGTTGGGTCTGACTGTTTCTATCAGCAGAATCCTGTGGCAGTAGAGAAAAGCAAAGATTTCTAAGGCACTTTTAAAGTTCACTTATGGATTTATATTTTAAGAAGCACCCCAGCAGCTGTGGGTGCTCTTTTTCTTTATCGTACATCACAGGACACAGAGTCTTAGTCTTAGTCATTACTAAGTGGGTTATATTCCACCTTCAGGTGCTGGACACTGGTGTAATCAATTAGAACAGGAAGTTCCCTCCCTATATAACCCCTCCCATACTGGGAGCACCTCAGTTTTTTCGCCAGTGTTTAAGGTGTTGGTCACAAGTGAACATGTGCTCTAAGGAGCTCCACTGGAGGGATCCATGCTGGATTTAAAAAGCCTCCATATAATCCGCATCCATCCAAGGTGCTTCATAGCCAAAGTGGACGGTACCCGGGCCTCGGTACGAAGAACAAGGTTTTGCCTATAATGCTTCTCTCTGAGAGCTGGACCCTGGGTTCCAGAACATTAGTCGATACCAAAGACCAAATGTTTTGCTGTTGCCAGGGTGCTATATAGGTCCAGGGGAGAGGTGACCTGCTATGGACCCCAGTCCCTGAAGGTCTGAGACAAAGCCCACGGTGAGGGGTGAAGGCTGGGCCTCTTGCTTTGAAATACCCTGCAGTGTGGAAAGGTAAGCAGAGGTACCTACGGAACTTGGTCCGTCGGTAGGTCTTCCATGTAGGGGACTATGGGTCTCGTTATTTTTTATGCTTCTATGCATGGGCAACTTAACCACCATGTCTTTTGAGACAGGATGGCTCTGGTAACCATATACCTCCCCTAGCTGGTCCTAGTCCTCTCCTGAAGGGGCTATTGGGTCTTGTCTATAAGGCAGGTGTGCCTGAGCAAAGAGACCACAATGTCTGTTGAGACAAGATTGCTATAGTACCCATAGATCTCCCCTGGAGAGGGCTGGATTGTCATGAGTAGCTGCATGTCTTATCTGTTCTCCACCACTAAAGTCAGTAAAAAGACATGCCTGGTGTTTCGCTTGCCATGCTTTCCAAGAAGCTCAAGGTTAGGTGATCTATGGTGCAGCTTACTTCCTCTGCTTCAGGCTCTGCCATGATGGGGGGGGTCCCTCGTAGTCCGGGTCCACAGCGCTCCTTGGGGGATCCCTCTCTCCCCCAGCCTCCACCATTCCCTTGTGCGTGATGGAGGGGCGGCGTTGTAGGCAGGGGGACGATGTGGTTGCCGCTGGCACACAAACACGTGCTCGCCAGCTCATGGGGCAGACGTAGGGTGGCCCCTTCAAAAAGCCCAGATGTCGGGAGCTCTGTAAAGCCTGGGGGACACAGTAGCTTGGGGCACGTAAGCACCTTGTGTGGATTGAATACAGACTCATCTAAGACGCCTACTCAGCATCTAGCTTTGCAAATTAGCAGGCATTATTTTGCTAGACTAAGTAAAGCTGTTGATGCACCAGGGTTAAGTTCCTCTGCTTTTGCCTTAAGACTTTTTGTCTCCCCGTAAAAGAGGGTTCAGGGGTAGGAACATAAAGGGTATTGTCACCTGAAGCTGGGGGCCCTTTATCATGATTGCATGATACTATCCTCCCCTGTAGAAACTTAAGACAGCTCACAGAATGAGCTATCAGCCCTGTCAGACGTTGCAGCCTCCCCCAACATTGCAGTCACTCTGCATATGTTTTGTTGCATGGCATTTATGGGTCTATAAGAGGTTAACTGCTATATTTGCAGCATCCCCACAAGCAGGAAACAGGGTGTGCTCCTTCCCTGCTCTAAATCCTCAATCAAGGGGATTGAAAGACCTGAGGATAAAGGTTCACTATCGGAGGACAGGTAACAGGTGAGCCTAATTAGGAGAAGCTATCAGAAGCCCCCCCAAGCTCTGGTTGCAGCTGCAATCTTTTCAGAGATTCAAGCTGCACATAACTTCCCTCAGCCTAGACGGCCAGAGCCTCTGTCTCCATAAGACCCTCATCCTGGTGTTGGCTTTAGGCTAACCATATGCACAGCTGGGGGATGCACAGTTGCCCAATGTCGCAGGTTTGTGGAGACACACATCTGCAGAGCATAACTGCCTCTTTTACAGTTTGCATTAAATACATGAGTTTGGAATGTTTAAAATGCATGTGGGGTAAAAACAGGTAACAGAGCATGTTTTATTGTTGATCACATAAAGATACATGTTTTTGTTTGTATGATTTTACATGGTCACATAAGGATGCTTAATCACATCAAAGTGCCTAAAATCGCATAAAAATGCTTACGTGCATAAAGATGCAGGATCACACATGGTTACCTGATAACTTGAGTCCTTGATTACCCAAGGATATTTGGTCACACAGAGAGGTTGTGTCCGCAGAAATGTCTAAAATTGCAAAAAAAATGCTTGAATGCATAAAGAAGCTGTCTGATCAACCAAGTCCTTGATTACCCAGGGATACTTGATCACATAGAGAGACTTGTTCTCACAGAGATGCCTAAAATCACATTAAAATGCTTAATTGCATAAGGATGCTGGATCACACAGGGGTGCTCGATCATACAAGAGTCCTTGGTCACACAAGGGTACTTGTCCACACAGGAGTGCTTAAAATGCATAAAATGGCTGATCGCATGAAAAATGCTGAATTGCATAATGATGCATGTTTGCCTAGATTTTGCATGGTTGCTTAATGAGGCATGATAAGTAGGTTTCCTTAATTATACAGGATTCCTTGGGCTTACATAGGAATATGTGTTTGCATGGGTACATGTTGCACAATGCTGCATAACACGTTCAGAGCGCATACTTGCTTGCAAGATGCTTGTTCATAGCTCACATGCTATATGTATGCATGTATACAGCACGCCCCTTTTTTGTTTTTTGCCTAAAACATATCTATCAATTCATGCTTCCATGGTCACACACTTCCATGAACACACACTTCCAAAGAGGCATATGGCTTTAAAGCTTGTCACATGCACATATGGGGATCCATTTGCATATGTGTTTATTTACATGGGACTGCAGAGGTTGTCTGCATTTCTCAGGGCAACCGCACACTCCAGTTGGTGGTCTTTCCCCTTGGGTTAGCTACCATGCCTGCGTTAATAGGGTGCTAGGGCCCACCTCTAGCAGGGCTAAGGGCCCAGGGTATAGCTGTTATGGCATACTGAGGCAAACTCCTGCTGATCGATCAGTCAGTAGCATGGCTGGGCCTAGGGAGTCCAGCATGGTTAAGTATCTGGAACACCTGGGTTAGGATCCCAGTCTAGGGCATGGCTTGGACATGAGACTGTAAGGAAGTGTGATTTTCGGCACTGGCACCTTGTTTATTCGGTAACCTTGCTTGGACTTAACTTCATGGCCAGTATGGTCAGGAAATCGGGTAAGACACAGAACAAGAAGGGGTTGTCCGCGGGCTCTATTAGGCGCTTCCTTGCCGCGGAGCCCGAGTATTTCCTGGAGGCGGATGGACTGGGCCCCACGCCACGTGGGGCATGCTCCGCCTCTGGTCACATGCCTGACGCCAGACACCCGTCTCCTGTTTCCTCTGGTGGATCGGAGTGTGAGGGAAGTCCGGCCAGACGCTCCGGTGTTCCGGAACTGGTAAGTGGACTCCCGACTAAATCGGACCTAGCCTCTATGCTCTTGGGCTTCGAGAAAGCTATTAAAAAGGAACTGTCAGTGTACGATCTGATCTAGGCCAGGTCTTGAAGCGCGTGGAGGAAACAGAGCAACACCTTGACAGACACTCTTCAGCGATCAGAGATCTACAAGCCACCACGCGCTCTCTCGCCATAGCCCATAGAATAGCGATGTATAAGATCGAAGACCAGGAGAACCGAAATCGGAGGAATATTATTCGTATCAGGGGATTACCAGAGGCGACAAAGGACGAGGATCTGGCAGCCTCCATTTGCGGCATCTTGAACAAGCTCCTGGGCAATGCGGCTGATTACCCCCTGAAGCTGGACAGGGTTCACCGAGCCCGTTGTCCCCGCAACATGGCTTCTGATGTTCCCCGGGACGTAATCTGCAGGGTGCATTACTTTGAGGAAAAGGAACTCATAATGCGGAAGGCTAAGTAAGCATCCACACTGGATTTTGATGGCGCCACGCTATTGTTTTTTCCTGACTTGGCAAAAGAAGCTCTGGAGCGGAGGAAGGCGCTAACAGAGATGTGAAAGCATGCATATGTTTTACATAACAATATAAGACTAGGCAGCACCATAAGTGGTGCTGCCTAGTCTTATATTGTTATGTAAAACATATGCATGCTATTCTGTTGTGATACAATGTATCTCCCCCACATTTATCGTTTTTTTGTTAAAACGTTTATTATTACATTTAAAACTTATGCTTGTTAGCATGTGATTTCATGCATTGAGTCTATATGTTGATTCATTATCTCAATGATTGATTTTTTCATACTTTATTATAACTTTTGTCTTCTTCTTTAGCTTTGCCCTGTATTAAGCTCCTGATGAAGCCCTTTTGTTGTATATTTCATATGGGATGTGGTGTCCTGATTGACCCTTCCATGCCTTACATATTTTTCTACTATCATACCTTTGCCGTCACTCTTTTTCCGTTTTTATCTTCTTATGCCAACTCGATTTTGGCGGGTGGAAACTTTTGCCCGGAGACCTTTCATGCCCATATTACAGTGCTCTCCAAGCCCGACACGGACCCTAGCCTATGTAGCAGCTATCGTCCAATTTGTTTATTGAACATAGACGCTAAATTGTACGCTAAAGCCTTGGCATTGAGACTGATGCCATTCATCCCTAAATGGGTCTCTAGGGACCAGACAGGGTTCATTCCCGGCAGGGAAGCAAGGGATAAATTCGCTCAGGACGTTGTCTTTGATCTCATATGTGCGTAGGTGCTCCCAGCCCACCCTTCTGTTTTCAACTGACGCAGAGAAAGCGTTTGATAGGGTGGACTTGGGAGTTCCTGATGGCCACATTGGCGCATCTGGGTCTGGGCCCGAATATGTTAAAAAGAATTTCGGCTCTATACCATGCCCAGTCAGCTCAGTTACAAATCAATGGTACTCTGAGCGAATCCTTTACACTACACAATGGCACTCGTCAGGGCGGTCCCCTCTCCCCAATGCTTTTTGCTCATTCCCTGGAACCTTTCCTGCCCACGATACGTAATGATCCTAATATCCATGGAATTAAAGTGGGAACTTCGGAGCATAAGTATGCCGCATATGCAGATAATACCCTCTTTAATGTTCAGCAACCCCTCCTTACACTCCCCAATCTGATGTCGGCCATTAATAAATTTGGTTCCCTTTCTAATTTTAAGTTGAAACCCTCCTTTCCTTTTAGCTGGCAACCCCACTCATTGGAGTACTTAGGTATACAGTATCTTTGACTCCTAATGTAGATTCATTATTCCGTAGTAATTATATCCCTTTATTGAACTCAATTAGGTCTGATCTACAAAAATGGACTCAGATGGCTCACTCATGGTTAGGTCGGATTAACATTGTAATGATGAATATTTGGCCCAGATTGCATTTCTTATTTCAAATGATTCCATTTGGGGTCCCCATTGGGTTTTTCAAGTTGGTGCAGTCTTTGGTTTGCAGATACGTTTAGAATCGCAGGTGCCCCAGGATCGCATAAGATTGGTTGATTAAGCCTAAGCAAGACGGGGGCCTTGCGCTCCCGCTCCCAGACTTTAAGAAATATTTCCTTGCTATTATACTGACCAGGTTATCTGATTGGAAATTCCACAAAGACTGTAAACTTTGGGTTCAATTAGAGATTTGTATGGAGCTGATCTATTCCCCTCACTCTGGATACCCTCCAAGTATCGCAAAATACCCCTGAATATGTCCCCTCTTTCTTGGTCATCGTTGGCCATTTGGGACTCGCTCTGTAAGGCACAACAATGGCCTTATAACTCACCGCTAATGCACATAACCGGCCATGACTATTTTCCACCTGGAAACATTGACTCTAGTTTTGGGAACTGGATCTTTTTTTTTTTTTTTTATAAATCTATTTAAATTTTCTCATTTTCCATACATGGGAACTGGATCTTTACTACACCTTTATTGTTACACTATGTGGCCTCCGGGGCAGGAATTGTACCTATGTCCGATTTGTTTTCATCAGTGCCAGCTTCCTTTATGGATCAGTGGAAACACCACCAGCTTTCTCACTTTGTGAGATTTCTTCCCCAACCATTGCGGTCAGAGTCAGAACAGACCTCAGTGGAAGAGCTGTTTGGGGGCTCCCAACCTACGGAGAAGCCTGTCTCGAGTTTTTACCAAGCCTTGTTGGCCCTCCCACCTGTTGCTCAACATGCGTTCCTTGTCAAATGGGAACGGGATCTCCAAAGCCAATTGTCTGAGGCTCAACACTGTTTCAGTTATCACATATCTCGGCCATATCCTCAAAAACTGCTGAGGTCAACTATAAATTACTAATGTGGTGGCACTTTACCCTGGAAGTTTTACAACTTTTCCATCGATCTCTGATCGCTGCTGGAGGGGGTTCGGGGAGCGAGACTCATATGCGCATATCTGGTGGTTTTGTCCTTTAATTAAGCTTTTTTGGTCTTTGGTATTGCATTGGATCGAAAGGATTCAAGGGTCTAGTGTTATTGATGATCCCTGGGTGGTACTGTTACCTTGCACAAGCGAATCAGTAGGATCATATTCTTTTTTTTTTTTTCATCAGCTCTTTTCAACATTAGAGACACGCTCATGTTTTGAGGCTTCGGTCGTCTCTACTAGTAATTTAATTTTGCATCATCTGTGAAACTGTAAGATCTTTATGTTAGTCTCTTTTGCTGTTGCTATATATGTATGAACATATATATATATCCAAACCTTTTTTTTTTTTTTTTTGATGAGACCAGACGTCCAACACAAAAGAAAAAAGAAACATTGCAAAGCTAAATTTTAAATCCCCTCTTCCCTCTTTAACCTACCGGTTTGCTCATTTCTAAAGTACTCATCGTATTCCCCCTCTTAAAACCCACCCATCCCACCCTTCCCTTCTCGTGGCCCCGAAGACTCCAGAATGGATTATTGTTGATTATAATATGGTCGAATTGCTATTCCCTGTACTGAATTTGTATTATATGGGTCGGAATTTTCTTTTCAGGACCTTCCACTAAGTTTTTTTTAATTCACCTCATGATGATACTCTTAGTCCCTCAACATAAGTCCATGTTTTTTTTATATTCTTTCCATTTGAACCATTTAGCCCTGAACTCACTGTCATTTTCGAAGGCGGTCTCCTTCAGCTCTTCCATCCTATACGTTTCTTCCACTGTGTCCACCCATTCCCATATCTGTGGGCTTTCGGTGTCTCGCCATTTTTTTGGTATCGGCTTTTTTGCTGCGTTCAACAAATGGGGGAGTATTGACTGTTTATACTTTTTAATCTTTTTAATCCCCTCGTCACTGCAGTGAAATAGGACCGCCCATGGGTCTTTCTTGATCTCAATACCAGTTATCACTTTCACTTGACGCGGTATGGAGTCCCAATATTTTTGGATTATCGGGCATGACCACCATAGGTGTGCCATCGTGCTTCTCTCGGGGCATCCTCGCTAACATTCTGCAGATTGACCAATTTTAAATTTAGTAATTTTAACTGGTGTAATATACCAACCCGAGATGCACTTATAATTCATCTCAGTAGTTCGCATATCTATGGCGGATGAATGTACCAAGCTCATAATCTTATTTACTGTATTATCTCCCCTGGGAATACCCAGCTCCCTTTCACATTTTTCCACTAAAGGTGCTGCTCCTCGTGCCCCAATCTTAATAAATATTTTATATAATTTAGAAATTGTGCCCTTAATATTCTTAGGCCCCATACACACAAGCAGACAGATTTGTTCAAATCGGTCGGGCAGACCGATTTAAACAAATCTGTCTGCTGGGGACGTATTGGTTTGATCGTGTACACACGATCAAACCAAAATCCCCGCCGGCAGACAAGTAAATCAGGAAGTAAATCACTTCCGCGCATGCGTCAAATTCATTTGACGTGTGTGCGAGAAGACATGTCTGCTGGTTAGCGTACTAACCAGCAGACATGTCGGGCGGACGGGTTCCCAGCCGACAGATTTGAAAGCATGCTTTCAAATCTGTCGGCTGGCCAAATCTGTCTGCTCGCCCGTACACACGATCGAATCTGTCTGCTGGGACGGTCTGGCAGACCGTTTCCAGCAGACAGATTTGTTCGTGTGTACGCGGCCTTAGTGGTGCAAACCATCTCCAATGGCGTCAGCTCCGCCCCCGTCCGCAATGGTCGGGGGAGTTGATGAACAAAGTGCCCAAGTTGCGAGTAGTGCCATCTATCCAGGTTCCAGACATCCTGGCTAGATTTCAACTCTTCATAAGTGACCAATTTGCCTCTCTTTATAATATCACCTAGGTAAACGGTGTCCTTTTTAATCCAATTTCCTCTGATTTCTTTTTCCCCCGGTGCAAAATATGGATTTTCCTTTAAATTTATGAGTGGAGAATTACATTTACTATTAAGAAGTGTCTCTACCCCATCCCAAGTTTTCAACATGCTTTTTGTCAAATCGTATGTGTCGTGCTTCAGTGCTCTGTATTGTGTAGGTATCCACATGATTTTACTTAATTGAGTTATGTCTTGTGATTTCTCTATTTGTATCCATCTTTTCCCTGATTTATCCACCCTTGAGATAACTGCTGCCCAATAACTTTTTATGTCCGGGACCGCCAGTCCACCATCTTGTTTATCTTGTTTCAAGGTTAGCAGGGATATTCTGTGTTTTTTGTTTTTCCAGACATATTTCATCAGTACGGAATTTAGAATATTTAAATATTGAAGAGGCAGTGCAATTGGCAATAATTGAAAATTATATAATATTTTAGGGAAGTAGATCATCTTTAAGATGTTGATACGGCCTGCCCATGAGACCGGTTTGTTGATAGTTTTTTTTAGTTTGTTTTTAATTTCGTTTAACAGGGGAACATAATTAATCTTATAGATCTTCTTGACCGTATTGGCTAGTGTATTACCCAAGTAATTAAGTTCTTTCCTCCAGGGAAAGGCACAGATCTTTTTCACTTTGCCTACTTCGGTTTTAGTTAAGTTGATGTTTAATATCTCAGATTTAGCCTCGTTGATTTTGAAATTCAAGATATCCCCATACTGTTGTAGGATCTGTAATAGCTTAGGGATAGATTTCGCCGGGTACGCGATGTAAAACAGAATATCGTCTGCAAAGGCTGACAATTTATGTTCCTCCTCATCGATATCTGGTTCTTTGCGGATCGTAGCTAGTAGGGGTTCTAATGAGAGGGTGAAGAGGAGGGGGGACAGGGGACACCCCTGCCTAGTCCCATTCTTAATCTTAAACGATTCTGAAAGAGCTCCATTTATCTTAATTCTAGCAGAGGGCTGATGGTAGAGTGTTTTAATCCATTGTATGAGCCTATTCCCATCACAGCTAAGGTCTGCATCATGAGTCCCCAGTCTACTCTATCAAAGGCTTTCTCAGCATCAACCGACAAAAACAGACTGGGGATCTCATCTCTCCCGATTCTCTGCATCAAGAGGATCGCACTTATAGCGTTGTCTTTTCCTTCTCTATTGGGGACAAACCCGACCTGGTCCAGGTAAATCACCCCCTTTAACTGTTCTGCCAATACTTTTGCAAAAAGCTTTGTATCTATATTTAGTAAAGAAATGGGTCTGTACCCAGAGCAAAGAGAACTATCTTTGCCTTCTTTTAGAATGATTGCAACCGTTGCTGCTGATGCTACTTGGCTGATTTCATATTCAGATCCCAAGCCGTTAAAATAGCTGCAGAGTCTGGGTATCAAGATTTCACTAAATCTCTTATAATATAGGACCGTAAACCCATCAGGCCCGGGCTTTTCCCAGCCTCTTCCTTTTCCCAGCCTTAATTTTTTGTATCTGTACGCTAGTTGTCTCCCTCCCACGATAAGTACTATCTTCTTTCGGGTTCATGACAAAATTCAAATCCCCCATCAGTATCATATATTCCTCACAAAAGTTTTTAATTTATCAAGAATTCTACCTAGAAACTTAATAGGATGGGTATTAGGGACATATATATTAGCTAGAGTGTAGACTGAATTACCAATTTTCCCTTTCAGGAATAAGTATCTGCCTTCTGTGTTGGTCAGCCTTGCCTTAAGGGTGAAATCCACCCCTCTTGCAAAGCCAATAGCCACTCCTCTAGCACAATTTGAAATAGCATCCCCATAGTACCAGGTGGGGTATGTGGGAGAGTACAATCATATGTTAGAATTCAAGGACAGGTGGGATTCCTGTATACAAACTACATCCGCCCTATATTGTTTGATTTCTTCTAAGATCTGCATTATTTTGCCCTTGGAGTTCAAACCTTTTACGTTATAAGATAAAAATTTCATATCCGCCATATCATACTTCTTAGCTTGACTTTTCCTAAGGAGTCACTCAGAGCCACTTTTCCCTCCCCATCCCAACCCTCCCCCTTCCCTCCCTAACAACCCCCTCCCCCCTAGGCCTATAAATTGCCTCTAAACCGTGGGGGTCATCGTGCCCCATTGCCCAGCAGTTCCCCTCTAGTGAGGTGTGACTACCCCGTGCCCATCCTTCCTAGGCCCCTCTCTCCCCCTGGGGCCTGTTTAATAGGTGGGGATGCCAGACCTCTAACCGGTGGGGCTTTCTATCTTCATTCCTAGCCCCAGACCCCCTCCCCCCGCGTTACTCCCGGCTGACTTACTACCCTCATTCAACCCATCCGGTTAATTCCGGTTAATTCCATCACTTGCAAATCTAACTTATGACAGAAGCCTGGGAGGTCTTCTGGGAAGCTTAATTTTGCAGAGATCCCTTCTTTCTGGCCGATCAAACATGCTAAACATGCTACTGATATATAATATTATGCTCCCTCAACTGCTCCAGTAGGGGTTTAAGGAGCATCCTCCTAGCTAGGGTCTCCCAGGCCAGATCAGGGAATATTTGTAGCTCTACACCATCATAGCTCAAAGGCGGCTTTCTCCTCAATTTTGTTTAGATCTCTTCCTTGTCCTCGTAGTGTCTGAACCTAACTATGATGTCTCTTGGCCTTTCACTCGAATTATCCATACGTCTACCTATGTGGTGTACTCGCTCTATTTTAAGGGGTTTCCTGGGGCTGTTATCAAGGAGAGGGATAAACAGGTTATTCATGATATGTCTTAAATCTTCACCCCTTTCTTCTTTAATCGACCGAATTCTCAGATTTTGTCTTCTATTCCGGTTTTCCTGATCTTCCAGGCAGTATTGCAAGCTCCTTTGGATCAGTTTCATAGCAGTATATTGGGTTTTTAGTTGGTTTAATTCTGATTCCTGTTTTTCAATTTTTGTTTCGGCCTCCTCTACCCGCGAGAGGATTAGGTTTATATCAGATCTTAGACCACTAATTTCCTCCTTTATAGCTGTTTCCAGTCTCTTTAACATTCCATCAAGTTCCACCATGGTTGGTATATGTGAATCCCCTCTTGGGTCATCAACATGACTTAGATCCTGATCCCCATCTAAAGTCACATCTGTGGCTTGTGGGTTTGCTCCCCCAGCCCCCTGTTTAGTTGACCCAGCTTTTCCAGTTTTCTTTTCTTTGGCCAGCTTTTAGTGCCTCCTTCCTGGGACATATATTGTCTTATTGAACTGGTGGTGGGGTTTTCCTTGGGGTTTTTTGGGGCAGAGCCCCTGCTTGTCTTGCTCATATTATATCTGGTCTTAGTTCTGATGTGCTTCCCCAGTTTTGATATATGTATTTCACGTGGCCTAAGCGGACACTTAAGGCCAGGGTTTTTTAGTTGTTGTACTCTCCCTTTATACTTTGGGGGCAACGGCTGGGGTTTATTACCTGACAGAAAACCTTTTCGCCTCAAACTCTGCAATCAATGGGCAGCTGGGTCTAAAATATGGTTCTTAGTAACATAGGCCAGAGCAAAGACATGCTCGATAATAATTTACCCAGAAAGAGATAAGGGGGCACGATAACCACTCCGGGTATTGGGCTAGGGTACTCTCTCGTGTGTCACCTTGAACAGGGGTGTCCGCTCGGGGTTTTTTATAACAAAGTCACACCTCCGCGAGGAACTAGGAGTACCCCAGTACCCAGGATCTCCCCCGTTAACTCCGCCCAGTAGCGCATCAGCTAGGGGCACATTCCGCAGGCCCCCCTTCACCCCAATCTGCTGCCCTCAACCACCACTCCTTCCACAGCCCGTTTCAAGGACTCCCCGCGGACCCTCAAAAAGGGTGAGCAGGGTCCGCAAAACCCATGATGTATCACTGCTATACTTCCTCCTGTGGACTTCTATTTAGGTGTGGGGTATGGACTCGGGCTTATAAACAGCTTGGGAGAATTTAAATGTGACCTTTTCACTTTGACTTAGATAAGTCAGTTGAAGGCGTATGGGGAATCAGTCTCATAAGTCACCCCCTGATAGCCCCCTCCCCTTCTCATGGAAAGCCCAGCACTTGTTCATACACTTAAAGATCACCTGCTGTTTTATGTCCTGTTAATAGTAGTCTGTGTAAATTTGGTTAGCACCACAAAGTCCTATTTTATCCGTTTAGAGGATATATCAACAGTATGGACATGATGGTCTGATATACAGAGGAAAAAAAAGCATTGCATGTGATGATTCCAGAGCATAGGATTATTGGTATGACATAACCTTACCGCACTTCCTCCAGCTTATCTGCCGTGTGTTTATAACCCGTTAAATCAGAACAGTCTTACCCTGACCGTTGTCATGTGTGCTTCGAAGTAAAACGGACCTCCAATAGATGTGTCATGCAGTCAGAGCTCCTTAAGTGCCCAACCCGGAACGCCGGGGGTCAGCGGGATCCCACTCTGCCGCTCTGGCGTGATGTAGACAGCCTCGTCGGGTCTCTCTGTCAGAACGGACGTGGTATGCGGGAGGTGCAGGGGGATCTCAGGGTCTGGGGCTAGCAAGCGGTTTCTAGAGAGCACGTGTTCGGGGGGTCAGCAGCCTCTCACCCCGCCGTGCCTCCATCATCACACGCTACTCCTCCGAGCCTCCAGCTGTCCGCTTCCCGAGTTAGGGCCGTGGCATGGTCAGTCCCTCCCTCGGCGTGCGTGCTTCACAAGCAGCACGTCATGCCTCCCCCCAGTAGGATCATATTCTAAGTCAATTACTCCCCATCTCCTTAATGCGGCCAAAGCGCTTATACCTAAGTTCTGGAAGCAGCAAAAGGTTTCCTCCTTGCGTCAATGGCTATTAAAAGTAGACCACATCTACCACATGGAAAGTAGCACGTTAACGCTACATAATAAATCTGATTTGGCCCATAAGATATGGTCCTGCTGGATCAGTTTTAAGTTTTCTTCTACATATGCGGATGCTATGGCACAATCTGCTTAATGTTTGAATGATAAGACTACATATTTGCTGTATTGGACATCCTGCTGTGGCTGGTCAACCCCCTCCCTCCCCCCTTCCCCTGCTCTCCATTGGCCCTTTTTCTATCGTCTTTCTTCTTTTCTCATTTCTTTCCTTTTGACTCTTTCTTTTCTGTTGTGTATACATGTTGTTTTACTAAATGTTTCCGCATAGAGGTTTGGATCACTTGAGAGATTCGGAACCTGTGTGTAGACCTCACTGTTAGTTGGTGTTATATAATATGCTTACATGCAATGTGAGGATCACTGCTACCCCTGCTGTGTTCATTTTTTGATCTGTGGGAGTGTATTTACGGATGTTCTCTACACTGTGTTCCTATGCCCGACTGTCATGCATTTTGCTCGTTGGGTGATGTACTTCCTCATGCTGACTTTATATTGTTTATTACTGTATTGATTTCCTCCTTTTTTATTCTCAATAAAAACCTATTGAACAAGGATTCCCGTCTAGAGGGACATCTCTTATTGACAAGAAGCTTGGAATGTTTGGGACACAGCCCAAAAAGGAGAGTTTCTGGCCTCAGACAAGATCATCGCTATGAGAAAACCGGTATATGTGTTCACGACAAGGAACAGTTTCTTATGTTTTACCTTTTGCTTAAGGTGCTAGGGAATATGCCAGCTTCATTCAAGACAGTTCCCTATGCTCAGTTTTATTCAAGGCTGATATAAACATTATTCTGTTGGCCTGGAACCTAACCTTGCATTATCCAAGGAGTCTGGTCCCAGGGATATGCTGGAATTTCAGTTGATGGTTCTTAACTAAATGATTGGCAGAATGGAAAATCCTTCATACCCGTTACCTGGGCGAGGGTTGGCCTCTAAGGATAGAGGCCAGGCCTGGAAGAGACCATGGCCCAGGGGAGATGGTCAAGCTCCAGGTGAGCCTTATCCGTCCGCTTTCTAGAGCTACAGTTGGAGCATCTGGCTTAAGGGCCTGAAGCTTTAGGTTACAGGGTTGTTCTGTCAGAATACAATCTGACAATGCCTCTCTAGTGGTTTACTTGGTTTACCAGGGAGGAGCTTGGGCCTTGCCTATTTGACAATTGTCATTTCATGGAATGCAAAATTGGCAGGCGATTCACTGGAGCTGTCAACAGTTGTGTCTGGGAGATTGACCTCTACACCCAGACTTTTTTCTGACCAAATGTCACAGAAACTGTACCCTTTACATAAAGAATTGACATCCAGGTTCAACAAGAGATTAAACAGCTTTGTGTCAAGGACAAAGGATCCACCCACATGCGGGACAGATGTGTTAGTGAGCCTGGGGGACCAGTTGTCACTGTTTTATGTGTTCTTTCCCCCAGTGCAGCGACTTTGTGGCTTCCATGCTACATCAGAGGAGAACGGAAGCTGGCCTAATTGCTCCGGCATAGCCCATACGACCTTACTGTGCAGGGACAGCAGAGGTGATAGTGGAGGAACCAGGGTCCCTTACAGCTTGTCCAGGCCTGCTTTGCAGAGTTACATCCTGTTTTGCATACATGGGTATTAATGGTCGGGCTGTTATAGCCCGCATTCTTGAGGATCGGGGCTTTTCAGGATCAGCGGCAATTACCTTGATTCATACAGGACAGCTGGCCTCCAGGACCAGATATCCTAGGATCTGGAGGGCCCATATTCCTGGTGTGAAACCAAGGGGTGGCATCCTTGGTAATATGTCATAGGTAATATTTTTGCCTTCCTACATTGGAAAGAAGAAGGAGCTAGTCTTAAGTTCCATTAAGGATCCGATCTCGGTCAATATTTTCAAAGGTCGCTGGTGTCACACTCCTGATCCGGGCCGTTATACAGGGGGTGACGTGTATAAGTCTAGTGGATCTAGTTTTGTCAGCTTACAGGGTCAGCACCTTAGGCTGATGCCCCATAATTCCCTTCATCTTTCTAAAGAGGGAATTGGTGTTCTTGGTTGCGGTAGCCTCCGCAAGAGAGTATTGGCAACTTTCTTTGTATAGAGCCATACTTAATTATTTTTTACAAGAAGAGTGATTTTAAATCCCCACCCAACCTTATTTACTAGAAGGATCTAGTGTTCATTTGAATTTAAGATATTCTTGCCTTCCTTTTTTTCAAGACCTTGGTCCGCGGAAGGAAAGGTTATTGTTTTTTTCTCAATAGAGATGAGAGCAGTAAAAAATCTATCTGAAGGTTTTCAGATATAGAAACCTAACATTTTGTTTTGCTGACAGAATACCCTAGATGTGGGCAGGCAGTGTTCAGCTCAGCTATTAAAATGGCTACACGCTCTCTCGTTAGAGTAGAGAGGTCAAGACCTATCTAAAGCGGCTGCTCGGATACGGAAAATTGATGTTGTTGCGCTACCAGGAGGCCCCAGGAGGGGGCAGGCAGCGTCAAAATCAACTGTTGTCAAATGTTGATTCATCAGGTCATTATTCAGGCTTGTGGTTAAAGAGAGGGTTCCCCCTTTTTTGGGGGGTGCACCCTACCAGGATGGTAAGCACTTCAGGTGGGGTGCATTACCAAGCCTTTATGACTCAGATTTGCCAGGCCGCAACTTGGTCGTTTGTGTTTACGTTTACTAATCCCTATCAGACAAACGTAAGACGACAGGAGGATGCAGCCTTTTTGGCGCAGTATGCTGCAGGCAGCATTAGAGGTCCTCATGTCTGATTGACGTCTGCATTGTTGGTGTTTCCCTCCCCTCAGTAAGCATTGCTTTAGGACATCCCACTTAGTAATGACTAAGACTCTGTGTCCCATGATCTATAAAGAAAATAGGATTTTTATAACAGCTTATCTGTAAATTCCTTTTCTTGGAGTACATCACGGGACACAGAGTTCTTGCCCCTCTTGTTTGGGGATATTGGGACACTTACTGCTTTTCTACAAAAACTGAGGTGCTCCCAGTATGGGAGGGGTTATATAGGGAGGGAACTTCCTGTTCTAATTGATCACACCAGTGTCCAGCATCTGAAGGTGGAATATAACCCACTTAGTAATGACTAAGACTAAGACTCTGTGTCCCGTGATGTACTCCAAGAAAAGGATTTTACAGGTAAGCTGTTATAAAAATCTCCCTCCCTCCTCTCTTACAGAGATGGTTTGTTTAGCATTTAAGATGCCCCTAAAAGAGTCAGCTGGAAGGCCTGTTTCTTCCTTGGGTTCTTTAAAAGCCCTGCAGGCCATGCATGCCTTTCCTGTCCATCCTTTGTTGTAGCAGCTTATATATGAGGATTGGGATCATCCAGATAGACATTTTCTTCATCCTAAGAAATGATCTGCACTTTGTCCCATGGAAGAGAAATTCACCAACAAGTAGAGTGTGCCAGTAGTGGATGCTGCTATCTCCTGTGTGAATAAAAGTCTAACTTGTCCGGTGGACAATTTTCAGACGTTCAGGGATCCAAAAGATAAGAGGCTGGAATCTTTACTGAAATGTATTTTTTCTATGGCAGGTGCTGTAGCTCAGGTACTCAGGGTTGTTCTTGCTCAGCAAGCCTGAGATTTGGCCGACCTGACAAGGGCATTATGTTTTGCAGTTGACACTATTAAGGATTCTATTCATCAGGCCTCACACCTTGCGCTCCTGTTGGTGCACATGCATAGAATCCTGTGGTTGAAAAATTGGTCAGCCGAGGTGCCATGCAAAAAGCTTTTGGCTGGTTTTCCATTTGAAGGGGAACGTTTTTTTTTGGGGATGATTTAGGCCGGAATCACACTAGTGCGGTGCGAGTTTCAGCTCTCTTATCTCTGCAGGGAGATAAGACAAGTGTTCAGCAGATTAGCTCCTTTTTAGCTGCAAATTTGGAGACCTGGGAGAAATTACAGGGGAGAGGAGAGTGGGGGGGAAGTGTATTGGGCTGAATGAGAGAAATTCCTGAAGAGAAATGAACACATCTGCGAATCAGCTGCGTACCCATAGAAGATAATGGGCCTGAATTCGCACCTGAGCCGCACCGCAAGGCATAAAATATGCACACGTTTTTTTTCTGTAATGCGCAGTGCGAATGCATCGCTCATATGTGAACCAGCCTCATTGAAAACAATGTATTTAGAAATGTTTTGTGTATTGGATGCGGCTTAAGCCGCAACCAATTCGCATAGGTGTAAATCCGGCCTTAGACAAATACATCCAAAAGATTTCAAGTGGAAAGATTACTCTTTTACCAGTTAAAAGAAGGTGCCATTCTTTTAAACAGGCTTCCTATCCAGCTCTAGGGACATTAGCCTCTAGGCAATTACGACGGCCTCCACCGTCAGGGTCAAGAGGGAAAGCTCAAGGTCAAGCCCAGGAACACAAGAATTCCTGGGGGTGGAAACCTACTAAACAGAGCCCCAAGGCCTCCTTATGAAGGGGTGCCCCCGCTCGATCGAGTGGGGGGGGGAGGTTTATGCAGTTTTTCAGGAATTTGGCAAGAGGAGATCCAGGAAAGATCTCTACTGTGTCTCTGGGTTACAAACTAAAGTTGCAAGAGTTTCCACTGCCTCGTTTTATGAGATCAAGCGTTCCCAAAGATCCAGAAAAGAGAAGGTCTCAGTTTCTGGCACTAGACAGCTTTTTGTCTCTGGGGCTGATTTTAAAGGAGGAGCATGGGTTGTGATTTTATTCTAATCTCTTCACAGTGCCAAAACCAAACGGGGAAGTAAGACCTATCTTAGATCTCAAGGGTCTAAATCAATTCCTAAATATCCGCTCTTATCGCATGGAGTCAATCCGGTTGGTAGTCTCCACCCTACAAGGGGGGAGAACTGCTAGCATCAATCGACATCAGAGATGCATATCTGTATGTGCCTTCTTTCCCCACTCACTCACAAAGATTCCGGTTTGAAGTGGAGCAGCACCATTATCAGTTTGTAGCCTTTCCCTTTGGTCTAGCTACTGCACCCAAGGTGTTTACAAAGGTTCTGGCCCCGCTCCTGGCCAGGCTAAGGGCTCAGGGTATAACAGTAATGGCATACCTGGACGATCTGCTGTTGGTAGATCAGTCAGTAGCCTGCTTGAACAAGGGGGTGCTCAGCACAGTCAAGTATCTCGAATACTTGGGTTTGATTCTCAATCTAGAGAAGTCATCCCTTCGACCAGTGAAATGGCTGGAATACTTAGGTCTGATACAGACCTGAGGAAAGTATTTTTGCCCCAAGTAAAGGTCAGCTCTATAAGAGAACTGGTCCAGGTGGTCATGACAAAGAGAGATCCCTCAGTTCGCCTTTGCATGAGGTTGTTGGGGAAGATGGTGGCTTCATTCAAAGCCATTCCATATGCCCAATTTCATTGAAAACTGTTGCATGACAGTATCCTCTGTGCCTGGAACAGGAAGATCCAAGCTCTAGACTTCCCAATGTGTCTGACCCCAAGAGTGTGTTAGAGCCTCAGTCGGTGATTAGTGCCCATAATACTGCAGAAGGTGAAGTCTTTCATTCCAGTTACCTGGAAGGTGGGAACAAATGCCAGTCTTTCGGGCTGGGGGAAGTCCTGGGAGAGATTACTGTTTAGGGCAGGTAGTCCGAAGTCAAGAAGGCTTTGCCCATCAATATACTGGAAATTTGGGGGCACACCTGGCTCTGAGGGTGTGGACGCTCAGGTTGCAGAATTGTCCGGTCAGGATTAAATCCAACAATGCCACAGCAGTGACCTATATCAATCACCACGGGGGCAACAGGAGTCATGCAGCCCAGAGGGAGGTGAACCATACCCTGGCTTGGGCAGAGAGGCATGATCCTTGCTTATCGGTGGTCTTCATTGCAGGAATAGAGACTTGGCAGGTGGACTTCTTAAGTCGAAAAAGGAAAGAGTTTGGTCAGGGGGTCTTTAAATGAGGCCAATCACTATGTAGAGTAAGCATGTGGAATATACAGTATTGCTTAATTGGGTTCTTAAGTTTCTAGGAGTTGTCCCCGGGCGTGCTCTCTTGCCCCCCAGACATCTTCCTGGCCATATGTCAAAGATGGGGGACCCCAGACATAGATCTGTTGGCATCCAGGTTCAACAAGAGAACAAATTTGTGTCAAGGACAAGAAATCCACTTGCATCTGGGACTGATGCGTTGGTAACTCCTTGGGATCAGTTTTCACAGATTTATGCCCTCCCCCATTCAGCTGTTACTGCCGCTTTTTCACAGGATTAAGGTGGAAGGAAAACCTGTGATTCTTATAGCCCCAGCATGGCCCAGAAGGTCCTGGTATGCAGAGATCGTAAAGACCCTTGGACCCTTCCACCTCGTCCAGACCTGCCCTTGCAGGGTTCAATATTCCATCCTTCCTTACAAACTCTAAATTTAATGGTTTGGCTATTGAATCACACATTCTAAGGAAGCACAAGCTCTCTGGGTCGGTAGTATCTACCTTGGTTAATGCAAGGAAATCGACTTACATAGTCATATATTACAGTCTGGAAGGCATATGTGTCTTGGTGCGAAACCAAGGGTTTGCATCCTCGAAAGTATGTCATAGGAAGAATTTTTGCCTTCCTACAATTTGGTGTGGAAATTAAGCTGACCTTGAGTACTATCAAGGGTCAGGTCTCAACCTTGTCGGTATTGTTTTAGAGACCGCTGGCTACACATTCTTTAGTTGGGGCCTTTATACAGGGGGTAAAGCAGATCAATCCTCCAGTCAAGTCACTTTTGTGTCCATGGGACTTGAATTTGGTTCTGTTGGCAAAAGCAGACCTTTGAGCCTTTACGCCATGTTTTCTTAGTCCTTTTGACTAGGAAATTGGTTTTCCTGGTGGCTATATCCTCTTCTAGAAGGTTATCGGAATCGGCTGCTCTTTTTTTGTTTAGATCTATATTTAATTATTCACAAACATAAGGTAGTGTTGCGTCGTCATCCAACCTTTCTATCTAAAGTGGTGTCAGGTTTTCATTTGAACCAAGATATTGTTCTCCCTTCATTTTTTTCCAGAACCTTGTTCTGTGGATTATAAGTCATTACATTATTTGGATGTAGTGAGAGCAGTTCAGATCTGAAGGCAACTGCTCAGATTTAAAAAAAAATATGTTTTGTTGCCAGAAGGTCCCAGAAAGCGGCAGGCAGCATCAAAATCTACTATATTCAAGTGAATTTGGCACTTTATTGTTCAGGCTTATGGTTTGAAAGGTAACATGTACAATGTTACCTTTCAAACCATAAGCCTGAACAATAAAGTGCCAAATTGTTTGCGTTTTTTGTGTTATAGCTCACTCTACCAGAGCAGCTAGTGCTTCATGGGCAGTGCATCACTCAGATCTGCAAGGCCACAACTTGTTCTTCAGTCCATACATTCCATACATTCTCTTGATTTCTATCAGGTGGATGTAAGAAGGCATGAGGATATCACCTTTGGGCACAGTGTGCTGCAGGCTGCAGCACATGGTTCCCTTTATTTGGTGTCATCCTCCCCTCAGATGGCATTGCTTTGGGACATCCCACATACAGCGGAACCTCAGATTGCGAGTAACGCAACTAACATTTCACAATACAAGCGCTGCATTTTTAAAAAAAAATCCTGACTTTGTGAGTGTTGTCCTCACCAAATGAGCAGGATTCAAGCCAAAGCGGTGTGCAGTACCGCGTTTTGGCCTGAGGTTGGGGGGTGTCGGAGCAGAGCCGTTCAGAAATGCTTGGAAAACCTCCGAAATATTCTGTACCCGAGCCTTTCCAAGGTTTTCCGAGTTCAGCCGAGCTGTCCTCGGGCCTTTCCAGGTGTTTCCAAAGCTCTCCGGTGCTCCCACCTCTAGCCACATGCGGTATTGCATGCCATTGAAGTCAATGCGTAACAAATTATTTTTGTTTCCATTGACTTCTATGGGGAAACTTGCTTTAATTACTTTGGATTACGAACATTCTCCTGGAACAGATTATGCATATAACCTGAGGTTCCAATGTAGTTATTACCATGCAGCTCTGTGTCCCGTGATGTTTATGAAGAAGTAAATATGATTTTTATAACAGCTTTCCTGTAAAATCTTTTTCTTGTAGAACATCACAGGGCACAAAGCTCCCGCCTCTCTTCTTGGGATACTTATTGCTTTGCTACAAAAACTGAGCTACTCCCGGTTTGGGAGGGGTAATATTGGTGAGGGGACTACCATCTTGGGTGTGCCAGTGTCTATTACCTAAAGGTAGGCCTATAACCCACATAGTTATTACTATGCAGCTTTGTGTCCCGTGATCAGGGGCGGACTGGGCCAGGTGGAAAAGTGGAGATTGCCCCCCCCAGGCCGCTCACATTATGTTTAAAACGGCCATGGTCCGCAGCGCTGTTTTTTTTCTTCTAAAACTTGGCAGCAGCGGCCGCCGATTGGCTGGCTGCTGCTGCGCTGCATTGTGGGAGTTGTAGGAAGGCAGGGCCGGCCTTAGGGGTGTGCCCGCCTGTTGAGTCCTGTGGCCAGTAGCAGCCGGATTTCTCCACTCGCTATCGCTGTCACAATATGCAATGTGCTTTGAGCCAGTGGGTGCTCTGTGATTGGCCGATCGGGCCATGTGCGATGTGTGGGGCGGGGCATGCCGGAAAGCAGGCATGGGGGTCTGTGAATGGCCATGCTGAGCTGGTGCTGGTCATGTGTGGAGGCGGGGGCAGGGCTGCACTGTGGATTCGATGATCGTGCCTGCTTGCTCCTGGAGTCCTGCCTCCCGATCATCTGCCAGGTCAGCTTACCCCCTCTCCTCTGTGTCACCCCCCCCCCCCCGGTCTGGGGAGAGAGAGAGGGAGCAGCCAGAAAGTCACTGTGTAACGTGTGATGCCTCCATAGTAAAATTTTACTATAGGGGGCTCTGGTGGACTACAAGGCCCAGCATTTTACTATAGGAGGCATTGGTGGGACTAAAAATCTGGTTGTTGTAGTCCACCAATGCCTCCTATAGTAAAATGATTGGCCTTGTAGTCCATCAGGGCCCCCTATAGTAAAATTCTGGGCCTTGTAGTCCACCAGAGTCCCCTATAGTAAAATGATGGGCCTTGTAGTCCACCAATTACTCTATAGTAAAATGCACCAATGCTGTAGTGTCAGTGTGTATTGTGTAGTGGTCTGTGGGTAGTGTATTGTGTAGCAGTCAGTGGGTAGTTTATTGTGTAGTGGTCTGTGTGTATTGTGTAGCAGTCAGTGGGTAGTGTATTGTGTAGTGGTCTGTGGGCAGTTTGTATAGCGGTCAGTGTGTATTGTGTAGCGGTCAGTGTGTATTGTATAGTGGTCTGTGGGCAGTTTGTGTAGTGGTCAGTGTGTATTGTGTAGTGGTCAGTGTGTATTGTGTAGCGGTCAGTGTGTATTGTGTAGCGGTCTGTGGGTAGTGTATTGTGTAGTGGTCAGTGTGTATTGTGTAGTGGTCTGTGGGTAGTTTATTGTGTAGTGGTGATGGGCACACTCACACTGGCACTGGCAACATTTGATCAATGGGCCACAGTAGCGGTAATTGATTGGCACACTGGCATTCTGATGGGGCACAGTAGCAGTATCTGATGGGGCACAGTAGCAGCAATTGACTGGACCACTTGCAGCATTTGATGGGGCACACTGGTGGCAATTGATGGGCACAGTGTCAGCAATTGATGGGTACAGTGGCTGTGTTTGATGGCACAGTGGCAGTATCTGATGGGGCACAGTAGCGACAATTGATCGTCACACTGGCAGCATCTGATGGGGCACAGTAGCGGAAATTGATCAGCAAACTTGCAGTATCTGATGGGGCACAGTAGCGACAATTGTTGGGCACACTGGCAGCATCTGATGGGGCACAGTAACGGCAATTGATGGGCACACTGGCAGCATCTGATGGGGCACAGTAGCGACAATTGATTGTCACACTGGCAGCATCTGATGGGGCACAGTAGTGGTAATTGATTGGAACACTGGCAGCATTTGGCACAGTAGCGGCAATTGATGGGCACACTGGCAGCATCTGATGGGGCACAGTAGTGACAATTGTTTGTCACACTGGCAGCATCGGATAGGGCACAGTAGCGAAAATTAAAGGGACCACTGGCAGCATTTGATGGGGCACACTGGCAGCAATTGATGGGTACAGGGGCTGCGTTTGATAGCACAGTGGTGGAAATTTTGAGCACCAGCCGCCACTGCTGTCCCCCACTTGTCAGTCTAATTTATTAGTGTCCCCCACTTATCAGCTTAATGTATTACTGTCACAGTAATACACAAAGCCAACAAGTGGGGGTGGGGGGGACAGTAATACATGAAGCTGACACGTGAGAAATTTGAAGGGGATACAGGGGAACAACAACTGAGGGGGCAGTGATAAAGAAGAAGGTGAAACAATTGGGGGGACAGTAATGAAGAAGAAGGTGAAGGTGTTTGCATTGCATTAATGGACGATGGCTGCACTGATGGGCACTGATCAGGATGCATTAACAGGCACTATCTGCACTTTTTTAATTACTAAATTGTATCATATTTGTCTTGCTTCATAACATCAATCATCTGTTATAAAACCATGTGGACATAGATGTCGAGCTGATTTGTGGTTCAGTGGGCCACTTGACTGGACTTGCCCCCCAGGCCTAAGGCTGCCAGTCCTCCCCTGACCGTGATGTACTCCAAGAACAGGATTTTACAGGTAATCTGTTATTAAAATCCTATTTTTAGTCAACTAAAATGTACTGGAGATTTTAGTCTACTAAAATATGACTAAGGCAAACAAATCAGATGACTAAAACGCAACTAAAACTTAAATGGCAATGTAACGGAATGACCCGTGACAGACTGAGATTCTCCTATGTCTAGGGTCACTGTATGTCCACCAGAGCCATAGGGTGACAAAGAAATTATATCATGTATTGCAGAAGATGGGGCATTAATAATAATTCATGTTTGCAGGATATTGAGATATTAAGGTGTTCCTACTAAACATCTGCTTTTAAAATGCTAAGTGGCCCGGCTTGTGAAAGACATTTCATTCTGTTGAAAGGTGTTAATTGCATCTACTCCTAGACAATACATTGTCTATGGTACAAAGGCGTCAAGCCCTTTAGAGACAGTACGTCTGTCTAGATAATGTGATTGAGGTCAAGACATTGTGTGATAAAACTATTGAAAGACCTGTGTTTACACTTAGAAGATTGTGTATTGTACTACAAAGTAGCAGCCTCTATTCAGGTGTATTGAATTAGCATGTCAATTATGTTTAGGAATACATTGATGCTCAGGTTTGATAGTATTTGGTTTTGATATCATTATCTCAAGGAATGTATCCCGTCAGTATCGGTGCTGACATGTCTACTAGAGAATTAGCCTCAGTGTGTGAATAAGGGGTGGAGATTGCATTGTCCTGTGATTAGCTGTAGCATCTTGTACTGTATAAAAAGCTGAGAAGAAACCAATAAAGTGTTCATTCATTTTGAAACCAGAGAGTACCAGAGCTTGTGTTTCGGTTATTATGAGAAATGGAATGGATCGTGTATGCAGGATTGTCGCAGTGTGTCATAAGCTTGTCGTGGTTGGATGGAAGGTCGTAAACGGTGGTGATCGTTACAGGCACTTTAGTCAATTGTTATGTTGTTTATGCCTAAAACTATATCAGATTGTGATGTCTATTTCAACCCTGCTTACAAGGCGTAGTAAATGCATGCCACAGAATTCAAGGAAGTAAATGTGTGAAAATCTTAAGAGTAACTTTGCAAAATGAATGATCATTCAGAATAATAGTAGGAGTAGGCTAGAAATAACTGAAATACAATGTGGAAATATATGATTTTAGATGTTGATCATAGATGTGCTTTAACTCGCCATTTTAGAAAGCTATCAGAAAATCCAAAAAGTGTATAATTATAATGTCTAAGTGGCAGTCGCCACATGAGGAGGAGGTTTCTCATATCAAAGAAGAAACCTTATAAAGTAACTAGTAAACCATTTAAAGTAGCATTGCGCCAGTATCCATGCCAATATTAAGCATTTGCATGAGTACTTGTATTCATGCAAATACTTTGATACTAAAACCGATACCTTGAGACGCAGTTTACATATGTGCAGCCTGGTTTGCAGTGTTATTTTAAAGCCCAGTCAAGTGTGATTTTTTTTTTGTTCAGTGGTTCAGGTGCAATTCCAATGGGAATTGTAGTGTATGAGATTAGAAATCATACCTTAACCAAACTGATGGGACTCTTTTTTCTTTTTTTTTTTCAAATTGCACTGGGGCCAGCCTGCAAATATGATTAAGCTTTAACCACTAGCCGACCAGCCGCCGTTGTTCTACGGCGGCAGGTCTGCTCTCCTGGGCGAGAGCCCGTAGCTCTACGTCGGGACATTCGCGGCCACTAGGGGGCGCGTGTGCACCGCCGGCGGCCCGCGCGCCCCCGAGTCCCACGCGCGTGCCCGGCGGGCGCGATTGCCGCCGGGCACGCACGCACGCACGCGTGCTCGTTCGTCACAGATCGGGGAACGGGAGGTATGTGTGTAAACACATTCCTCTCGTTCCTGTCAGCGGGGAAAACGCTGATCCTCCGTTCATACAATGTATGAACGGAAGATCAGTGATTCCCCCTACTAAGTCCACCCCCCATACAGTTAGAACACAAACAGGAGCACACTTAACCCCTTCCCCGCCCCCTAGTGTTAACCCCTTCACTGCCAATGGCATTTCTATAGTAATCCAATGCATTTTTATAGCATTGATCGCTATAAAAATGCCAATGGTCCCAAAAATGTGTCAAATGTGTCCGATGTGTCCGCCATAATATCGCAGTACCGAAAAAAAACGCTGATCGCCGCCATTACTAGTAAAAAAAAATATTATTAAAAATGCCATAAAACTACCCCTTTTTTTGTAAACGCTATAAATTTTGCGAAAACCAATCAATAAACGCTAATTGCGATTTTTTTTGACAAAAAATATGTAGAAGAATACGTATCGGCTTAAACTGAGGAAAAAAAATGTTTTTGTAGCAAAATGTAAAAAATATTGCATTTTTTTCAAAATAGTCGCTCTATTTTTGTTTATAGAGCAAAAAATAAAAACCGCAGAGATGATCAAATACCACCAAAAGAAAGCTCTATTTGTGGGGAAAAAAAGGACGCCAATTTTGTTTGGAAGCCACGTCGTACGACCGCGCAATTGTCAGTTAAAGTGACACAGTGCCGAATCACAAAAAAGTGCTCTGGTCTTTGGACAGCAATATGGTCCGGGGCTAAAGTGGTTAAAAGATTACCCTCAGGAGAATCTCAACAAGGGGTTCATCTGGCCATTGACCTCCCTAACTGGTGCAGGTATCTTTTTTTTGTGGTTTAGAAGGATCACTACTTCTTACATCCCTGTGTGGAGTAGTGATCCTTTTAAACCACAAAAAAAAGATACTTGCACCATTTAGGGAGGTCAAAGGCCAGATGAACCCCTTGTTGAGATTCTCCTGAGGGTAATCTTATAAAGCTTACCAAGGGGGTGGATCCTGCCAAAAGGGTTTTCAGCTCCTGGAAGGCGTTCAATAGGGCAGTTATACAGCCAATGCGGGGGGAAGAGCATCAGCCCCTTGCTTGTGTAAAGATACACCTATCTGGGGTTATATATGTGGATCGCAACTGCAGAGGCTTCTCAGGTTTTTAATATTTAAAGTTTTTATTGAAGATTTTTCCAATACACTTCAAACAAAGACATTAGAACAATAATAAGAAAAGAGATGGAGCTATTCCATACATTGAACATAGACAGGAGAACAAGTCCCCGTAACAGAATTAACAGTAAAAATAAAAAAGAGACAATCTATCTGATCATCTTCTTTAACCTAGTCTAGTGGTCGAGGGCGAATTGGTCCCGTGAATGCTCCAATGGCGTATTAGTTAAAACTGCAGCTCCACGCAGCCCCCGTGGCCCCCCGCTCCCAGGACGCCCCTAAAAGGGAGCACGCTGCGTCCTGAGATCTGGGACCCCAAGAACCGCGCTGTCACACACCAGACGTCGCCAGAGAAGCATCGGGGACCAAGTTCGTCCGTTCCAGAGCAACCCTTAACGATTGATACTCATTACAAAACATTGTAAGGAACCAACTAACAGTTCAGAACACCAAGAGAGGTGTAAAAGAGGATAGAGAAAGAGAACATGTGGGAAAGAGAGAGGGAGAGGAAGGACAGTGAGTCACAATCAGACAGGGAGTGGAGTGTTCACGCTACCCGGCCTAACCCCTGGAACGAGCGAAACGTTACAATAGGAGGCCCAGGGATCCCAAATAGACCTGAATTTGTCCTCCTGATCCGCCCACTTGGCAACAATTTGTTCCTGGGACATTATCCAGGATACTTTTCTCTTAATCAGGAAGGAAACTGAGGTTTTTTTCCATGATCTGGCAATGGTCATTTTGGCCCCCAAAAAAATAAAAAAGCTTAAAGACCGTGAGTGTTTAGGTAGGTCCGGGATACATTGGTTTAGCAGCGCCACATTAGGCTGTGGGGTTACCACTATCCCAAGTAAAGATCCGACGGTGCGAAAGACCCTTTTCCAGAAGGATCTAACTTGGGGGCAGGACCACCATGTATGTAATAGATTACCCTCTAATTTGCATCCACGAAAACAGAGTGGGGATGACCCCGGAAACATTCTTGCTAGCCTGGCAGGGACGTAGTACCACCGGAGCAAAAGTTTTAGACTGGCTTCTATGAGACAAACATTAAGGATACCTTTGTAAGCTTGATTCGAAGCGCGGTACCAAACCTCAGAGCTCCATGTGGCGTTCAGGTCCTCCTCCCAAGCCCATGCATACGAAGGCTTATCAACCCTGGACGCCAGGGCCATATATATCAGTGAGATCCCGCCCCTCTGATCCCTGGAGTTCGCACACCAGTGTTCATATGGCGTTATGTTGGGAGGAACTGATTTATCCGTCCATGTAGAACGGAGGAAGTGTGAAATTTGAGAGTGCCTAAAGATTTCGCTGTCGGGCATGTCGAGAGTTGATTTGCAATGCGAAAGAGAAAGAGGGCCCGCTGGGGAGAGAAAGTGTCCTACCCTATACGAGCCCTTATCCGTCCACCACCTGAACGCCCTGATATCCATTCCCGGCGGAAAGTCGGGGTTGTGAAATAAGTGTGAGAGGGGTTTCAAAGGCGAGATCAGGGTGCTATGGGAGAATAGTTTGGTACAGAGGGCCACAGAGTGGGAAAGCGTGGGGGAGAGAATGGCCGGTCTGCGTTTGGAGTCAGATCCCAAAACATAGTCAATGGTATGAGAAGGGATGGCCTGACGTTCCACTGCAAGCCAGTCAGGTTTAGAACCCCGAAAGAAAATTGTAGACATTTGTGTCAGTTGTGCAGCCTGATAATACCCCCAAAAGTTAGGGAGACCCAGACCACCCTGAGTTTTTAGACGGAAGAGGATGCCCGAGGGACATCTATATCGCTTTTTCCCCCAGATAAACCTGATGACCTCAGCCTGGAATCTAGTGAGGAAACGTTTCGTTACCGGGATCGGGAGAGCACGGAACAAATACAGCAGATGCGGCAAGAGGGTCATTTTCACCGTATTTACCCTGCCCAGCCAAGACAAGCCATACTTGGCCCATCTCTCGAGATCCCCTCTACACTTGTTGATCATAGGAGGGTAGTTTGCACTAAAAAGGCCAGTATAATCAGGCGTCAGTTTGATGCCCAAATATGGGATGTGTACAGAAGCCCAAGGGAAGCTAAAGTTCCCGGAGAGCTGCCTGAGCAGACCCGGGGGGACGGAGACATTCATAGCCAGGGATTTCCCCAAATTGACCTTCAGTCCTGAAAGCTCACTGAAGACCCGTAATGTCTTGACTATAATTGGGGTGGACAGCAGGGGAGAGGTGATGAAGAGCAAGAGGTCGTCAGCGTAAAGTGCACATTTGTGCTCCTTAGGCCCGCATGTAACACCTTTGATATCAAGATTTGATCTCAGCGCAACCGCTAAGGTCTCAATGGTGACTGCAAACAGGAGAGGGGAGAGAGGACACCCTTGTCTGGTCCCCCTGCCTATAGGGAAGGATTCCGAGTATCTGCCCATCAATAGAACCTGTGCAGTTGGGCTTGAGTACAATGATCCGATGAGGTTGAGGAAGCTAGGGCCAAAACCCCACCTCCCCAGGATACCCGTCAAGTACCCCCAGTCAATCAAATCAAAGGCCTTGTGTAGGTCTATAGATAACAGGTAACCCCCTTGCTGTGGTTTCCCATCCCAGTGTGATCTAAGGAGGGAGATGATATCAATGGCCCGTCTGATCTGATCCGTTCCCTGTCTCCCAGGGATGAAGCCCACCTGATCTTTGTGAATATAAGAAGATATGAAACTGGACAGTCTGTTCGCTAAAATTTTTGTCATTATCTTAATGTCGTTGTTAATCAGGGAAATTGGCCGATAATTACATACCTCGCTAGGGTCTTTATCCGGTTTCGGAATGACCGAGATATAGGCGGAGTTTAGATCGGTACCCAATCGGGCTCCATCCCTGAGAGAGTTAAACAGTCGTGTCAAGTGAGGGGCCAGGCATGGACCAAATTTTTTGTAGTAACCGGTGGAAAAGCCATCTGGTCCCGGTGAGGAACCCAGCTTGAGGGCCTTAATAGTGGACAAAACCTCCTCCTGGGTAAAAGAAGATTCCATGATATCCCTGTGATCCCTGGCCAGATGCGGTAAAGGGAGTTCATCAAGGAACTCCCTCCCTGTCGGGCTGGGAGGGGTCCCCGCAGGACTGTAAAGGTCTGAGTAAAAACGCATAAAGGAATTCATTATCTTAGTCGGGTTCTGTGTCAGGTCTCCTGTGGGCTCCCGGATTTTAGGGAAGGCCAGGGCTTCTCAGGTTTGAACCCAGGTTTCACTCTCTTTTATGCAGAGTTTGGATTCTGACATCACAGCCTCAGGTAAGCAACTGGCGCGTATTCCTTCATAGGCGCCACTGAAGTTAAGACTGAAACTAAAGACTATGAGGTTAGGGAAATGATGAGTCCATGCAGAACTGGGGCAGTAGAGCTAGAGCAGTACTTAGGTCCGAGTAACGCAGTTCAGAGACACATAGAATATATTGAGAGGCTTCCAGTTAGGCATGGGCAAAATAACACAGTTTATAGGTAAAGGCAGTACATGGCGGCCATGGAAGGCTTCAAACAAGACTTGGCAGTGATAGTAAAGACACTGGCATGAAAGACCTCCACAATACTTGTTAGCAGCAGCATCGATCTTTGGTATGTATGAGTTACTGAGATTACATGAAAAGACATCCAGTAATACTTGGTACACTAGCACAGATTAGTGGTAGATGGGTTCTACTGAATAGGCATGAGGCATCCACAATACTTGATACATTAGCACAGAACAGAGGCATGTGAGAGCAAGAGAGCAGGCATCAGAATTGCAGCAAAACTTTAGGTATGACACAGTGTACTTGCGGTTACAGTGAGGGTTAGCTGGATAAGTGTCCTGCAGATCCAATCCTGGCTCTTGCTGGTGTGAGGAAGGCTCAGTGGTTCTTACAGTGTGGTCCGGTCCGGTCCAGGCTTGGCACAGATGGTCGGCAGGCTGCAGAACCCCCGATGACAGTAGGCGTCCTGACAGAATTAAGGAACGCCATACTGTTAGAGCAGCAAGTTTAAATACGCCGCGCTGGAGCGCAGCTGATGCGCGGCGCACTTCCGTGTTCCAGCGTGGAGCGCACGACGCACAGGAAGTGACGCGGAAGGTAAACAGAACGGAGGGCAGCTGCTAGGGAAGAAGCAGCTGCGCCTTTTCTACTAAAAGGTAATGCCAGTGGCGTTACAGCTTGTTAAAGACATCTATGAAGTCATGGTAGTGTTTGGGTACAGCTTGTTGTACCTCAGGTTCAGAGTCCATGCATAATAATGTGGAGGGTGGAGTTAGGGACTCTGGTAGACAATGTCCCCGACAGTAGGTGGAAGAGAAAATGTCAGTACTGGAAGAGGAAATGTCCCATGGGTTACAGGACTGGATTTTATTCATGACCCATCAGACAGGAGGCAAAGGTCAGGTCAATAAAGCAACTATAATCCCCAGAGTCAATAATGGGGATGACCAGCACTTCCCTTCCTGGCAACTGGAACTAAATAGGGAGAGAGAGATGGGTGACATTAAGGGACAAAGGAATGTGGTTAACAGATGAGGTTCGCCGCTTGGGTGTCTTCACAGGACAGGTGTGTATGAAATGGCCAGTTCCCGAACAATAGAGACCAAAGTTGTTTTGCTGGCAGTATAGACGTACTTCAGGAGACGGGGGGGGGGGGGTACTACACCAAGCTGCATGGGTTCTGCCGCTTCGGCTGCAGGACTGACACAGGCTGGCTAAGAGCAGCGCTGGTTAGGAGCAGGACTGGTACGAGGTGTGACTTGAGGCATTGCCCAAACTGGACGCTGCTGCTGGGAGGATCTTTTTGATCTCTGCTCACTGAGTAAGCAGTCAACCTGGATGGCCAGTGTAATGAGGTGTCATTGTGGTGCGTTTTGGTGCCAATAGGGCCTGTACTCGCTGGTCCAGCTGCTTGTAGACATCCTGCAGGGATTAGACAGATTGGGTCAGGACAGTGAGATGCTGGCAGATGTCATCTCTGGAGTCTGACTTCCCACTTGCAGGCTCAGACATGGCTGTCTGATACTGTCAAGTACCTGATAGGTGAGCCTGACATGTAGTAGGAAGGCCTCCTGTACAACCCTGACTCAAGGGCCACCAATGTTATGAACAGTGGCCACAAGAGCCAAGTAGTGTAAGTACCTGGATCGTCTTATGTGCAGCTGATGAATTCCCAGCATAGACAAGCAGGTGCAGTCAGCTCAGCAGACAGGGAGCAGGAATCTGGAAGGTGTAGAGCTGTGGAAACACTGGCTGCATGGCCAGACAAGCCAGGTTCAGTAACAGATGATCAATCAAACACAATTGACAGGCAGAGAATGATCAGTATAAAGGCAAAGGTTCGGCAACAGAATATCAGCCAATGTAGAGATAAGGATAGTCACAAGCATAGCTTCAAACTGTCCCTCTGTCCCCCATTTCTCCTCATCTGTCCCTCATTTTGGTCTGATCTACAGTATATAGTTGTATATTAAATGCACTTTTTATTAATTAAAAAGTGTTTTCCAGCACTAAACCTTCAATCTGATTTCTAAATTGTTGCATTTGTAAATTCCAAAAGCCAATATAAAGAAATAGTAGTGGTAAAAAAGGCAATCTTGTTTTTTGTACAATGCTGCTTTAAGGGGGTGTGGCCAAGGTGTGTGTCCTATGCTTGCATACGTTTGCTGATAGGTGTCCCTCATTCCCATCTCAAAAAGTTGGGAGGTATGGTCACAAGGCAAGCCGAGGCCAGGATAACATAAGTCAATCATAATCAAACAAGCTGGGACAAAACAGGAAACAGATCAGATCTCAAGAACAGGTAGACACAGGTATTAGCTGCAGATCATACAGCAAAGTCTCTGTGCAGCTGAGGTGTTTAAGGCAGCTTGGCGCCAATCACTGCAATTACTCTGCACCAGTACCATTAATTGTTCTGGGTGGCAGATCCATGACTGATACATTTAAACCTCAATAAAATCATTTAGAAAAATACTTATACTTCATCTGATTTTTGTATACACTGAAAATAAACAGGGAGCTTAACCACTGAAGACCCGGACCAAAATGCTGCTAAAGGACCTTGCCCATTTTTGCGATTCCGCACTGCGTCGTTTTAACTGACAATTGTGTGGTCGTGCGACGTGGCTCCCAAACAAAATTGGCGTCCTTTTTTCCCCACAAATAGAGCTTTATTTTGGTGGTATTTGATCACCTCTGCGGTTTTTATTTTTTGCGCTATAAACAAAAATAGAGCTAAAATTTTGAAAAAAATGCAATATTTTTTACTTTTTGCTATAATAAATATCCCCCCAAAATATATATATATATATATTTTTTTTTCCTCAGTTTAGGCCAATACGTATTCTTCTACCTATTTTTGGTAAAAAAAAATCGCAATAAGCGTTCATCGGTTGGTTTTCGCAACATTTTCTAGCGTTTACAAAATAAGTGATAGTTTTATTGCATTTTTATTTATTATTATTTTTTTACTACTAATAGCGGCGGGCAGCGATTTTTTTCGTGACTGCGACATTATGGCGGACACTTCGGACAATTTTGACACATTTTTGGGACAATTGTCATTTTCACAGCAAAAAATGCATTTAAATTGCATTGTTTACTGTGAAAATGACAGTTGCAGTTTGGAAATTAACCACAAGGGGGCACTGTAGGATTTATGTGTTCCCTGCGCATGTTTACAACTGTAGGGGGGTGTGGCTGTAGGTGTGATGTCATCGATCACGTCCCCCTATAACAGGGATGACGTGATCGATGCTGCGGCCACAGTGAAGCACGGGGAAGCCGTGTTTACACACGGCTCTCCACGTTCTTCAGCTCCGGCGACCGATCGCCGCACTTCAGCGGCGATCGGGTCCGCGAGTCCCGCGGTCCCGGAGCTTCGGACCGGGTCACGGGAGTGCGCCGCAGACGCGCGCCCGTGACCCACGGCTGGGTACTAGAAACCAACGTATATATACGTTGATGTGCCATTCTGCTGACGTAAATGTTCATTGGTCGGTCCTTAAGTAGTTAAAATAGAGGATTATGAAGGACCCGAGGAACCCTGGGATGAAGCAAAAAAATAAAAACTGCAGTATGTGTAGCACATAGTAGCAGATGATGGCCATAGTCAAGTTGCAACCAACAGTGGAAAAGGGATGATTAAACAGAAGCTAAACCTAGTTGCTGTATACAATGCAGCATTGCTTGAACAAATAAACACCAGCAGGAAATCTTATCTCAAATGTCAGAAATATGCACATAACAACACTTAAGCCTCGTACACATGATCATTCCATCCGATTAGAACGGTCAGTTTTGACCTATCCGTTACGCGTCCATCAGTTAAATTTTAAAGCAAGTTGGCTTTTTTTTAACCGAAGGTTAAATTACCTATGGGGTCTACACACGATCGGTTTTGACCAATGAAAACGGTCCATCAGACCGTTGTCCTCTGGTTAACCTATCGTCTGTACGCGGCCTTAGAGCATATTTAACATTAGTGCTTATAGGGGTGGTAAAACTGTGGCTCAACCAGGGAGTTTTACCACCTTGCCAATTGATCCCCTTTAGCTGCAGAGGCAGATTCCAGGGGTGTACATATGATGCAGCCACAATGCTTTGCTTCATGGCTGCAGCAGGAGTTATATCCCTGATTCATTGGCAGCCACTGCTGCCCACTGACCGTGATCCATTCAAGTGAATGGGGATGCACTACAAAGCTCTACTTTTTCACTATATACCACACCAAACTGCATAATACTGCAGTACATCTTTTTACAAATACATCATTATTGCATGCAGTGGGGGGAAATGCACATGGAACACCCATCCTGCACTGTGTTCCAGTGTAAACCAAACCTTAGGAAGAGAAAGAGGGAAGGGTCACTATGGTATAATTAGGAAAGGAAGGAAGAATCACTATGGTATATGGAAGAAAGGAAAGAAGGATCACTATGTACATGGAAGGCAGGAAAGAAAGATCATTCTGGCACGTGAAAGGCAGGGGGGATCACAATGGCACATGGAAGGTAGGAAGATCTCTATGGAACATTGAAGGATTATTATGGCACATGGAAAGCAGAAAAGATCACTATATATTGTGTGGAAGGAAGGATTAGAGGGAAGGAAGAGAGAGGGGTGAGTTCAGTCAGACTTTCACTCACCCAAGGCTGGTGGTCTCCAGAGGTACAGGCAGTGATATCATGGGCACTCTTTCAAAATTTGCGCCCACACAACCCCTTCACAGGCACAGCATTGAATGCACACAGGGGGTTGTGAATGGTCACAGGGGTCCCTTTTTTTTACGGGATGTAGAGTGGACGGCAGTGAACAGGAGGGGGACATGGTGCAGGGTGTGCTGGCTGGTGTGTCAGTCTCGGTTGTTTTGGCACTGTGGGATTCAGCCCATATTCGTGGGACGCTGGGATTTACTTGAAACACAAAAAAGCACAAAAAATGCTATATAGTCTGTGTGTCCATAATAAAGTGTGCACAAAATATTAAAATTCTGAATTCAATTTTAGTATTTTTTCCAATCACTTTATGTCCCCTTAAAGGAACACTAAAGGTTTGTTGTTTTATTAGATGAATTGATTGCTGTGAGCTAGAGCATTTAAATATCACTTACCTTGTTTTTCCTTTTTTATATCCAAAATACAGTAATCCAAGTTTACAAATGCCATTTCCTGTCTCTCCTCTTCTTGCTTTCCACCACCATCTGCATGGTGGAAAGCAGAATGTGCTCAACCCCTCCCCATGACTACAGCCCTGGGTGAAGATGCTCTCTTATCCCTCACAGGCATGGAGGCTAAGCCTAATAGGAACTGTAGTTCCCATTAGGCCGTGATGTAGCAAGAATGAATGCGCACCACAAACCAGGAAGTCAGTGAGAATAACAATTCAGGAGTGACAGGGATGAATAAAACAGCTCAATTTCAACACGTATCAAACTTGTTATAATGCAAAACATTAAATTTTACTTTATCAGCTACTGTCAAACTTTAATTTAAGGGGAAAATATTTTTGTCTTTACAACCCCTTTAATGCAATGAACTTAATGAAAAATTGACTCTTTTATGAATCGGAGGGTCATAACAAGCGTGATGCATGTGCAATTATGGCTACCAGATATCACTCTCCTTCCCAATCCACTCTTTAGATATCCATTTGTGCCATGGATTCCTCCAAGACCATAGTGTAATACTTAATGTAACAATTGATTAACCACTTTAGCCCCGAGCCTGTTTTTCAGATTCGGTGTTTACGAGACTAAAACATTTTTTTTTGCTATAAAATTACTTAAAACCCCCAAACATTATATATATTTTTTTTTCTAACACTCTAGAGAATAAAATGGCAGTCATTGCAATACTTTTTGTTACACCGTATTTGCGCAGCGGTCTTACAAGCGCACTTTTTTTGGAAAAAAATTCACTTTTTTAAATAAAAAAATAAGACAACAATAAATTTGGCCCAATTTTTTTACATATTGTGAAAGATAATGTTACGCCGAGTAAAATGATACCCAACATGTCACGCTTAAAAATTGCGCCCGCTCGTGGCATGGCGTCAAACTTTTACCCTTAAAAATCTCGATAGGCGATGTTTAAAAAATTCTACAGGTTGCATTTTTTGAGATACAGAGGAGGTCTAGGGCTAGAATTATTGCTCTCGCTCTAACGATCGCGGCAATACCTCACTTGTGTGGTTTGAACACCGTTTTCATATGCGGGCGCTACTCGCGTATGCGTTCGCTTCTGCGCGCGAGCTCGTCGGGACGGGGCGATTTAAAAATTTTTTTTTTTTTGTTTTCGTATTTATTTGTATTAATTTTACCAATTTTTAACACTAAAATAAAAAAAAATAAAAAAATTATCACTTTTATTCCTATTACAAGAAATGTAAACATCCCTTGTAATAGAAAAAAGCATGACAGGTCCTCTTAAATATGAGATCTGGGGTCAAAAAGACCTCAGATCTCATATTTAGGCTAAAATGCAAAAAAAAAAAAAAAAAAATTTTAAATGTCATTTTTCAAATGACATTTAAAAAAAAATGTCTCTTTAAGACGCTGTTTGGAACTGACGTTTGACGTCACTTCCGCCCAGCAGAGCTACGGGGATGGACGAGGGAAATTTTTTCCCTCACTCGCATCCCCGCTGACCAGACGAGCGCACCCGATCGCCTCCGCCGCTACCGACGGCTCCGGTAAGCGGCGGAGAGCGCGGGAGCGCAGCGGGAGGGGGGGGGCACGCTCGTCCGCTACCGATAACGGCGATCTCGCGGCGATTCCGCCGCGGAGACCGCCATTATCGTTTACCCGACCGCCCACAGAAGAGATGGATATCTCGGTTGTGGCAGCAGCTGCTGCCGTTACCGAGATATCCATCCTCAAAGTGCCGACGTATACCTGCGGTGGGCGGTCGGAAAGTGGTTAATGCAAAAATTATCAATATTATGTAGCAATGGCCTAAATCACCAGTGAGGTAAATATAATTGCAAATACGCCTCCCTATCACTCCAATTCACCACCGTGCAGAGGTTCCATGCAAATGGATTTTTAGCTAAAGTCACAACCCTTCAGATCTCATAGAGATGTATAAGGCATGATGCAGTGCACCAAGGCTACCGAAGTACCACTCTGTTTTCCAAGTCTGCTGCTCTGACCTTCACTGGCACCTTTAATCATACCCAAGTAATATAGAAAAGACAAATCACATAGTGTTGTAGAATATTAATAGCACAGTATCCTAATAAAAAATTGCTTACAAGAGTAAAAATGCACAGCACATGCGGTTGGTTTACACAAATATGACAGATGACCAATTTTCAGTTCTGGCGTGGTGTCTGATGCCACTCCCTCTTGCGTTGTCATGTTGACTTTATCAGGATGTGAACATCAGATGAGGAAGTTCTTTCTTTATATGTTAACTGCACACACCAGGGGGCCCATACCACATATGAGTTCCCCGCATTTCCACCTCATAGGATAGTTACCACCATCAAAGACCACCACTGCCAACGGTCCACTGCCATGATGTGTATTGCAACAACACCTGAAATAAATAAAAGTTAACAAAACCCAGTGAGGGCAGGCGGGAAATCTCTCCTCTAAATAATTTTGCTGCTGTGTTGCCTGGGTCACCCCTCCTGTCCCTTAAATAAACAAAACCCCTCCTCGCCACAACTTTTCCTCCAATCCTAATACACCCCACTTTCCAAACTAACTTCCTAAACCACTTAAGACCCGGACCAATATGCAGGTTAAGGACATGTCCCCTTTTTGCGATTCGGCACTGCGTCACTTTAACTGACAATTGCGCAGTTGTGCGACGTGGCTCCCAAACAAAAATGGCGTCTTTTTTCCCACACAAATAGAGCTTTCTTTTGGTGGTATTTGATCACCTCTGCGTTTTTTTTTGCGCTATAAACAAAAATAGAGCGACAATTTTGAAAAAAAAATAAAAAATTTATTTTTTACATTTTGCTATAATAAATATCCCCCAAAATGTTATTTTTTTTATTCCTTAGTTTAGACCGATACTTATTCTTCTACTTATTTTTGGTTAAAAAAAAATCGCAATAAGCGTTTGATGGTTTGCACCAAAATGATAGCTTTTACAAAATAGGGGATAGTTTTATGTTTTTTTTTTTTTTTTACTAGTAGTGATCAGCGATTTTGTGCAAATGTACCCTCAAATGGAGATGCCCTCAGGCAAAAGTTGAGTGGAACACAGTAGCCATGAGCCACTGGCTTTTGACCAAGTGGGGTCAGATCTATAGTGCAAGAGAGCTAGCCTGCATAGTGTCTATGGAGTGTAAGGTTCTGGTCATCCATCTGGGGTGTGCAAGCCAATAGAACTCATAAACGGAGGAGGAGAAAGGAATGACAGTGGTTTACTAAATGATTACAAATTTGGTTTGCTAGAGTACACTTACTGATAAGTGTTTTAACTCTAGCAAGGTTTAACTTTATCATCTTTTACTTTTTTTTTGTTTTGGACACTGGATTGACAGCTTGTTAGGTATTGTTCTGGCAAGTAATTTAACTGCTTAGCTTCTCTTCTAAAATAGCATTATTAGTGCAATTTTTGTATTTACCACAGATTTTATCTGGCAGTCAGTGTATAAACATTATTTTAGACAGCTGGGCGCCTGATTCCATACCCCACTGACGTAAATGTAGCACTACCCCCGTAGGAGCTGCTGGTTTAGATTTGGGTCTATACTCTGCTTATCAACCCCAGAAGTTTGGCGCAAACCCTCTGGACAACACAACGATTGTGGGACCCACTGACAGTTGGGAACCACAATGATACCATACAATAAAATAAATACAGTTAAATACTGTTACCTTATGCTGGTTTACCTGTCCAACTGTAACAGACAAGATTCCACACAAGATGCAGTTTACCCAAGAATAAAGTGTTTACTTGGTAAAGGAAGGATAAAGCAGAATTAAACAAATCACAGTTGACTTCAAACAGGGCCCTATAAGAGTCAATGGTATGGTATTAACCACTTGACTACTGGGCACTTAAACCCACTTAATAACCAGACCAATTTTCAGCTTTCGGTGCTCTCACAATTTGAATGACAATAACTCAGTCATACAACACTATAACCAAATGAAATTTTTGTCCTTTTTCTTCATTTCTATTATAAAATTTTGCAAAAAAGTAATTTTTCTTCATAAATTTGGCCTAAAATGTATACTGCTACATATCTTTGGTAACAAAACAAAAAAAAATTAGATATTATTTAGTCTGGGTGAAAGTTATAGGGTCTAAAAGCTATGGTACCAATTACTGAAAATTGATCAATTTGATCACACCTGATGTACTGACATCCTCTCTCATTTCTTGAGACCCTAACATGCCAGAAAAGTACAAATACCCCCCAAATGACCCCTTTTTGGAAAGAAGACATTCCAAGGTATTTAGAAAGAGGCATTGTGAGTTTTTTGAAGTTGTAATTTGTCCCACAATTCTTTGCAAAATCAAGATTTTTTTCATTTTTATTTTCTTTCCACAAAATTTTCATATTAGTGGGTTATTTCTCACACACAGCATATGCATACCACAAATTACACCCCAAAACACATTCTGCTATTCCTCCCGAGTATGGCGATACCCCATGTGTGGGACTTTTTGACACAGCTTGGCCACATGGAATGGCGCCAAACTTTGCGACTTAAAAATCCCCATAGGTGACGCTTTAAATATTTTTACTGGTTACATCATTTTAGTTGGAGAAGAGGTCTAGGGCCAAAATTATTGCTCTCGCTCTAACGTTCACAGCGATACCTCACATGTGTGGTTTGAACACTGTTTTCATATGTGGGCGGGACTTGCGTATGCGTTCGCTTCTGCATGCGAGCTCACGGGGACAGGGGCGCTGTATGCCCAGAGTATTGCGGAGTATGCCCAGAGTATTGCGGAGTATGCCCAGAGTATTGCGGAGTATGCCCAGAGTATTGCAGAGTATGCCCAGAGTATTGCGGAGTATGCCCAGAGTATTGCGGAGTATGCCCAGAGTATTGCGGAGTATGCCCAGAGTATTGCGGAGTATGCCCAGAGTATTGCGGAGTATGCCCAGAGTATTGCGGAGTATGCCCAGAGTATTGCGGAGTATGCCCAGAGTATTGCGGAGTATGCCCAGAGTATTGCGGAGTATGCCCAGAGTATTGCGGAGTATGCCCAGAGTATTGCGGAGTATGCCCAGAGTATTGCAGAGTATGCCCAGAGTATTGCAGAGTATGCCCAGAGTATTGCAGAGTATGCCCAGAGTATTGCGGAGTATGCCCAGAGTATTGCGGAGTATGCCCAGAGTATTGCGGAGTATGCCCAGAGTATTGCGGAGTATGCCCAGAGTATTGCAGAGTATGCCCAGAGTATTGCGGAGTATGCCCAGAGTATTGCGGAGTATGCCCAGAGTATTGCGGAGTATGCCCAGAGTATTGCGGAGTATGCCCAGAGTATTGCGGAGTATTGCCCCCCATAGTATGCCCAGAGTATTGCAGAGTATTGCCCCCCATAGTATGCCCAGAGTATGCCCAGAGTATTGCAGAGTGTTGCCCCCCCAGAGTATTGCCCCCCCCAGAGTATTGCCCCCCCCAGAGTATTGCCCAGCATTGCAGAGTATGTGCAGCAGGGATGGCTGAGCAGGGAGGGATGGATGGATGGATCTGTGACTACATTTGTCACAGATCCAGCCCGCAGCACTGGCGCTGCCATCCGCTCCCTCCCCTCTCCTCTCACACTGTACCGATCGGTACAGAGAGAGGAGGGAGGAACCGGCGTCATCAAATGACGCCGGTCTGTTTACATCTGATCGCGCCGTCATTGGACGGCGCGATCACATGGTAAACCGCCGCTATCAGCGGGAGCGCGCGGGAGCGCGCGGGAGCGCGACTCTGGAATCACGTTATATAACGTGATCCCAGAGTTAAGCAACCACCTTGCCGCCGTTATTTTTCGGCAGGTGGTTGCTAAGTGGTTAAATAACAGGTTTAAACAATACAAGCTTTAGTCAGACCTAAGTAATTACGCAGTGGAGTGATTTCCCCAATGTCGTAATGTTAGCACTGGAGTTACCTCTTTACCAGATCTCACCCAGGTCTCAGAAATAACAATGACTGTACAAACTAGAAAAGGTACAATTTCTGGGGAAATTGTGTGACGTGTTCTTGCCTTCACCAATACTCCTGACTGGAGACAGTGCCCCTGGAAATGTAAATGTAATCCAACAGTGTGTTGATCATTTCGAATTATTGCCCCATCAAAAACGACTGCACCATCCTATTTGGCCCATAAAAAATGGTTGCTATGGATGGGTTGCTAGAGATGGGTTGCTATGGACGGGTTGCTATGGACAGGTTGCTATGGACAGGTTGCTATGGATTGGTTGCTCTGGACGGGTTGCTCTGGACTGGTTGCTATGGACGATTGCTATGGACGTTTGCTATAGACTGGTTGCTATGGACCAGTTGCTATGGACGGTTGCTATGGACTAGTTGCTATGGACTGGTTGCTATGGACAGTTGCTATGGAGTGGTTGCTATGGAGTGGTTGCTATGGAGTGGTTGCTATGGAGTGGTTGCTATGGACGGTTGCTATGGTCTGGTTGCTATGGATAGTTGCTATAGTCTGGTTGTTATGGACTGGTTGCTATGGACTGGTTGCTATGGACTGGTTGCTATGGACTGGTTGCTATGGACAGGTTGCTATGGACAGGTTTCTATGGACAAGTTTCTATGGCTGGTTGCTCTGGGCTGGTTGCTCTGGGCTGGTTGCTCTGGACTGGTTGCTCTGGACTGGTTGCTCTGGACTGGTTGTTATGGACTGGTTGTTATGGACTGGTTGTTATGGACTGGTTGTTACGAATGGTTGCTATTTGCAGAGTATGCAGAAGTTACACAGAGCAAAAAAAAAAACATAGCCATATCACCTCACAGCTGTGTGGGAGGAGCTATAGAAAGCCATCACAGCTGTGTGGGATGAGCTATAGAAAGCCCCTTAGCTGTGTGTGAGGAGATATTTTCCTCAGCGTTCCTCAGCGTTAAAAGCTTCCTAAAACCAATGTAAACACATGCAGGCAGCCTCTAATAAGCACAGATTACTCAGATTCTGGCTGTTTTGAAAACTTGTGCTTCTTCAAATTATTGTATTTTAAAAACTATAAGGCATCGTACAGTGAATATCTTTATATTTTACGAATCACAAGACCCAGACCTTTAATTTGATGTATAGTATGTCCCCACTGAAATATTAAAATTGAAGGCACAGTCGCAGTTTACAAATTGCCTTGCAAATTTCAGTTTTCAAGATTTTGACGTCCATGACTTCCATTGAAATGATGGATGGCGTGTGTTGCAAACAAATTGCCGTATCTTGAAAACTATTTGAACGGTCACTTAGCCATGGACATTTTTGTGTAGTGGCAGCACCCTCCCACAGCTGAAAGTTTTGATATGGCAACACAAACATTTGTGTAGATCGGCCTAAAAATGAGGGAGTGCCAGTCCCACCATTTCCCAGTTTGGAAATCATTCCCTGTAATGATTTTTCCCCAGTTTTTGACATTCCACACTGTAAGCTTCACCATTCATTCCTATGGAAATATTTCAAAACCGCAAAAATTACGATATTTCGCAAACGATTTGGCGAAACGGCCTTCCACAAAGTAATAGCCCACCCCCGTATTCGGGAACAATCCGCTCATTTTGATATATGACTCGTCTATGTAGTATAAAAACTGTGGGAGGAGCAAATTTGCCCGCCCCCCCCTATAATAATAACTAGAAAAGGTACAATTTCTGGGAAATTGTGTGACGTGTTCACAGTTGCCTTCACCAATACTCCAGACTGGTGATGTTGCCCCTGTAGATGTAAATGTGATCCAACAGTGTGTTGATCCATTTCGATCCATTGCCCCATCAAAAACTGCTTCATCAAAAACTCCCCCATCAAAACTGCACCATCCTATTTGCCCCATCAAAAACGGGTTGCTGTGGAGGGGTTGCTGTGAAGGGGTTGCTGTGAAGGGGTTGCTGTGAAGGGGTTGCTGTGAAGGGGTTGCTGTGAAGGGGTTGCTGTGTAGGGGTTGCTGTGACCCCCAGGGGTTGCCCCCTGTGAAGGGGTTGCCCCCCCCCCGTGAAGGGGTTGCCGCCCCGTGAAGGGGTTGCTGTGAAGGGGTTGCTGTGAAGGGGTTGCTGTGGAGGGGTTGCTGTGGAGGGGTTGCTGTGGAGGGGGTTGCTGTGGAGGGGTTGCTGTGGAGGGGTTGCTATGGAGGGGTTGCTATGGAGGGGTTGCTATGGAGGGGTTGCTATGGAGGGCCTTGTTGCTTTGGTCTGGTTGCTGTGGTCTGGTTGCTATGGACAGTTGCTATTGACTGGTTGCTATAGTCTGGTTGCTATGTACTGGTTGCTATGGTATGGTTGCTATGGACTGATTGCTGTGGACTGACAGTTGCTATGGACTGGTTGCTATGGACTGGTTGCTATAGAAAACTGGGTTGCTATGGTCTGGTTGCTATGGATGGTTTCTAAAAAGAACTGATTGACTGGATGCTATGGATAAATTGCTAAAAAAAGTTGCTATGGCTCGGTTGCATGCAGAGTTTCTGGTCCATGCAGAAGTCCCTCTGACGTTACGCCTGGAGCCAAATACAGGCATACCCCGCTTTTAAGTACACACTAGCCCAGGTTTATTTACTAATGCTGGAAATCGCAATATCAGGCTCACTTCTGCATAAAAACCAATAAGCTTCTAACCCCAACTTGTTCAGTTAAGCCTGGTAATAAAACCTGGAAGCTCATTGGTTTGTGTGCAGAAGTGAGCCTTATATTGTGCTTTCCAGCTTTAGTAAATAAACCCCATTGTGTACTTAAAAGTGGGATATGCCTGTAAAACAGAGCCATATCACCTCACAGCTGTGTGGGAGGAGATATAGAAAGCCCCTTAGCTGTGTGTGAACAGTTATGTTCCTAATTGTCTCCTAGGAAACCAATGTAAACACATGCAAGCAGCACACACTCAGATTCTGGTTGTTTTAATACTGTCCTTCTTCAAATGATTGTATTTTAAAAACTATAAATCGCACAGCAAATATCTTTATATTTTACGAATCACAAGACCCAGACCTTCAAGTTGATGTATAGTATGTCTCTGAAATATTAAATTGAAGGCACAGTCACAGTTTACAAATTGGCTTGCAATATTCAGTTTTCATTTTTTTTCCTCCATTGACTTCCATTGAAATGATGGATGGCGTGTGTTGCAAACAAATGACCGTATCTTGAAAACTATTTAAACGATCACTTAGCAGTCAACACGTGTAGTGGTAGCAGGACAGCTGAACATTTTGATATAAGATTTGTGTAGATCGGCCTGAAAATGAGGGAGTGGTCGCAGTTTGGAAATCATGTAATGATTTTTCAGTTTTTGACAATCTACACTCTAAGCTTCACCATTCATTTCTATGGGAAAAATTTCGCCGCAAAAATGACGATATTTTGCGAACAATTTGGCGAAACGTTCCACAAAGTAATAGCCCACTATTCGGGAACAATCCGCTCATTTTGATATATGACTCGTTTATTTAGTATAAAAACTGTGGGAGGAGTTAGGATGGCAAATTTTGGCTATAATAATAACTAGAAAAGGAACAATTTCTGGGGAAATTGTGTGACGTGTTCTTGCCTTCACCAATACTCCAGACTGGTGATGGTGCCCCTGTAGATGTAAATGTGATCCAACAGTGTGTCGATCCATTTCGATCCATTGCACCAACCATCAAAAACTGCTTCATCAAAAACTACCCCATCAAAACTGCACCATCCTATTTGCCCCATCAAAAATGGGTTGCTATGGACAGGTTGCATAGCAACCCGTTTTTGATGGGGCAAATAGGATGGCGCAGTTTTGATGGGGAGTTTTTGATGAAGCAGTTTTTGATGGGGCAATGGTCGAAATGGATAGACACATTGTTGGATCACATTTACTGATATTGCGATTTTCCAGCATTAGTAAATAAACCCTAGTGTGTACTTAAATGGCGGGTATGCCTGTATTTGGCTCTGTGTAACTTCTGCATACTCTGCATAAGAAACCATCCATAGCATCCAGTCCATAGAAACCATCCATAGCAACCAGACCATAGCAACCCTCCATAGCAACCACTCCATAGCAACACTACTAGCAACCACTCCATAGCAACCTGTCCATAGCAACCACTCCATAGCAACGTCCATAGTAACCAGTCCATAGCAACCAGTCCATAGTAACCACTCCATAGCAACCAGACCATAGCAACCAGACTATAGCAACTGTCCATAGCAACCAGTCAATAGCAACTGTCCATAGCAACCCGCCCATAGCAACCCGTCCATAGCAACCCGTCCATAGCAACCCGACCATAGCAACCCGACCATAGCAACCAGTCCATAGCAACCAGACCATAGCAACCCCTCCATAGCAACCCCTCCATAGCAACCCCTCCATAGCAACCCGTCCATAGCAACCCGTTTTTGATGGGGCAAATAGGATGGCGCAGTTTTGATGGGGTCGTTTTTGATGAAGCAGTTTTTGATGGGGCAATGGATCGAAATGGATAGACACACATTGTTGGATCACATTTACATCTCCAGGGGCACCGTCTCCAGTCAGGAGTATTGGTGAAGGCAAGAACACGTCACACAAATTTCCCCAGAAATTGTACCTTTTCTAGTTATTAAGTGGTCTTGCATAGCAAGAGCACTTACTATTCTCTCACATATATATTATTATTATTATTTTTATAGCCAAATTTACCACCCTAACTCCTCCCACAGTTTTTTACGCTACATAGATGAGTAATATATCAAATCGAGCGGCTTGTTCCTGAATAGTGGGCTATTACTTTGTGGAACGTTTCGCCAAATCGTTCGCGAAATATCGTTGTTTTTGCGGCGAAATTTTCCCATAGGAATGAATGGTGAGCTTAGAGTGTGAAAAGTGAAAAGCTGGAAAATCATTACATGATTTCCAAATGCGGCCACCACTCCCTCATTTTCAAGCCGACCTACACAAATCTTATATCAAAATGTTCAGCTGTCCCTGCTGACACTACACGTGTTGACGGCTAAGCGATCGGTTCAAATGGTTTTCAAGATACAGACATTTGTTTGCAACACACGCCATCCATCATTTCAATGAAAGTCAATGGAAGAAAAAAAATTGAAAACTGAATATTGCAAGGCAATTTGTAAACTGCGACTGTGCCTTCAATTTTAATATTTCAGAGACATACTATACATCAGGTTGAAGGTCTGGGTCTTGTGATTCGTAAAATATAAAGATATTCACTATGCGATTTATAGTTTTTAAAATACAATCATTTCAAGAAGCACAGTATTCAAAACAAGCCAGAATCTGAGTGGCTGTTTAGAGTGGCTGTTTGCATGTGTTTACATTGGTTTCCTAGGAGACGATATCTCCTCACACACAGCTAAGGAGCTTTCTATAGCTCCTCCCACACAGCTGTGAGGTCATATGGCTGTTTTTCAGGCATATCCACTTTTAAGTACACAATGGGGTTTATTACTAAAGCTGGAAAGCGCAATATAAGGCTCACTTCTGCACACAAACCAATGAGCTTCCAGGTTTTTATTACCAGGCTTAACTGAACAAGCTGGGGTTAGAAGCTTATTGTTTTTTCTGCAGAAGTGAGCCTGATATTGCGATTTCCAGCGTTAGTAAATAAACCCTAGTGTGTACTTAAAAGGGGTATGCCTGTATTTGGCTCTGCGTAACTTCTGCATACTCTGCATATAGCAACCATCCATAGCATCCAGTCCATAGAAACCAGACCATAGCAACCCTCTATAGCAACCAGTCCATAGCAACCAGTCCATAGCAACCACTCCATAGCAACCAGACCATAGCAACCAGTACATAGCAACCAGACTATAGCAACTGTCCATAGCAACCTGTCCATAGCAACCCGTCATAGCAACCCCGTCCATAGCAACCACTCCATAGCAACCAGACTATAGCAACCAGACTATAGCAACCAGACCATAGCAACCCCTCCATAGCAACCCCTCCATAGCAACCCGTCCATAGCAACCCGTTTTTGATGGGGCAAATTAGATGGTGCAGTTTTGATGGGGTAGTTTTTGATAAAGCAGTTTTTGATGGGGGCAATGGATCGACACACTGTTGGATCACATTTACATCTACAGGGGACCATCACCAGTCTGGAGTATTGGTGAAGGCAAGAACACGTCACACAATTTCCCCAGAAATTGTACCTTTTCTAGTTTATTATTATTCTTATAGCCAAATTTACCACCCTAACTCCTCCCACAGTTTTTACACTACATAGACGAGTAATATACCGAAACGCGGATTGTTCCCGATCGCGTTGCTATTACTTTGTGGAACGTTTCGCCAAATCGTTCGCGAAATATCGTCATATTTGCGGCGAAATTTTCCCATAGGAATGAATGGGGAGAGCTAGACCACAAAATGGCAAAAACTGAAAAATTACATGATTTGTAAACTGCGACCACTCCCCTCATTTTCAGGCCGACCTACACAAATCTTATATCAAAATGTTCAGCTGTCCCTGCTGACACTACACGTGTCGACGGCTAAGCGATCGGTCAAATGGTTTTCAAGATACAGACATTTGTTTGCAACACACGCCATCCATCATTTCAATGAAAGTCAATGGGAGGAATAAAAATTGAAAATGGAATATTGCAAGGCAATTTGTAAACTGCGACTGTGCCTTCAATTTTAATATTTCAGAGACATACTATACATCAGGTTGAAGGTCTGGGTCTTGTGATTCGTAAAATATAAAGATATTCACTGTGCGATTGATAGTTTTTAAAATACAATCATTTGAAGAAGCACAGTAAAAACAAGCCAGAATCTGACTGCCTGTTTAGAGTGGCTGCCTGCATGGTTTACCTTGGTTTCCTAGGAGACGATGTCTCCTCACAAACAGCTAAGGTGCTTTCTGTAGCTCCTCCCACACAGCTGTGAGGTGATATGGCTGTTTTTCAGGCATATCCCACTTTTAAGTACACAATGGGTTTTATTTACTAAAGCTGGAAAGCGCAATATAAGGCTCACTTCTGCACACAAACCAATGAGCTTCCAGGTTTTATTACCAGGCTTAACTGAACAATCTGGGTTAGAAGCTTATTGTTTTTTTCTGCAGAAGTGAGCCTGATATTGCGATTTCCAGCATTAGTAAATAAACCCTAGTGTGTACTTAAAAGCGGGGTATGCCTGTATTTGGCTCTGCATAACTTCTGCATACTCTGCATATAGCATCCAGTCCATAGAAACCGTCCATAGCAACCGTCCATAGCAACCAGTCCATAGCAACCAGACCATAGCAAAAAAACATAGCAACCACTCCATAGCAACCAGTCCATAGCAACCAGTCCATAGCAACTGTCCATAGCAACCACTCCATAGCAACCAGTTCATAGCAACTAGTTCATAGCAACCCTCCATAGCAACCAGAATATAGCAACTGTCCATAGCAACCAGTCCATAGCAACGTCCATAGCAACCAGACCATAGCAACCAGACCATAGCAACCAGAATATAGCAACCAGAATATATAGCAACTGTCCATAGCAACTGTCCATAGCAACCAGTCCATAGAAAACAGAATATAGCAACCAGACCATAGCAACCAGTCCATAGCAAGCAGTCCATAGCAACCAGAATATAGCAAATGTCCATAGCAACCAGACCATAGCAACCACTCCATAGAAACCACCTCCATAGCAACTGTCTAAAGCAACCAGACCATAGCAACTGTCCATAGCAACTGTCCATAGCAACCAGTCCATAGCAACCAGTTTTTTGAAGGGGCAAATAGGATGGTGCAGTTTTGATGGGATAGTTTTTGATGGAGCAGTTTTTAAATGGAGCAATGGATAGACACATTGTTGGATCACATTTACATCTCCAGGGGCACCATCTCCAGTCAGGAGTACTGGTGAAGGCAAGAACACGTCACACAATTTCCCCAGAAATTGTACCTTTTCTAGTTATTAAATGGTCTTGCATAGCAAGAGCACTTACTATTCTCTCACATATATATTATTATTATTATTTTTATAGCCAAATTTACCACCCTAACTCCTCCCACAGTTTTTTACGCTACATAGATGAGTAATATATCAAATCGAGGGCTCTGTTCCCGAATAGTGGGCTATTACTTTGTGGAACGTTTCGCCAAATCGTTCGCGAAATATCGTTGTTTTGGCGGCGGAAATTTTCCCATAGGAATGAAATGGTGAGCTTAGAGTGTGTGAAAAGTGAAAAGTGGAAAATCATTACATGATTTCCAAACTGCGACCACTCCCTCATTTTCAAGCCGACCTACACAAATCTTATATCAAAATGTTCAGCTGTCCCTGCTGACACTACACGTGTTGACGGCTAAGCGATCGGTCAAATGGTTTTCAAGATACAGACATTTGTTTGCAACACACGCCATCCATCATTTCAATGAAAGTCAATGGAAGAAAAAAAATTGAAAACTGAATATTGCAAGGCATTTTGTAAACTGCGACTGTGCCTTCAATTTTAATATTTCAGAGACATACTATACATCAGGTTGAAGGTCTGGGTCTTGTGATTCGTAAAATATAAAGATATTCACTATGCGATTTATAGTTTTTAAAATACAATCATTTCAAGAAGCACAGTATTCAAAACAAGCCAGAATCTGAGTGGCTGTTTAGAGTGGCTGTTTGCATGTGTTTACATTGGTTTCCTAGGAGACGATATCTCCTCACACACAGCTAAGGGGCTGTCTATAGCTCCTCCCACACAGCTGTGAGGTGATATGGCTGTTTTTTCCACACACATCCCACTTTTAAGTATCCCACACAATGGGGTTTATTTACTAAAGCTGGGAAAGCGCAATATAAGCCTCACTTCTGCACACAAACCAATGAGCTTCCAGGTTTCATTACCAGGCTTAACTGAACAAGCTGGGGTTAGAAACCTATTGTTTTTTTTCTGCAGAAGTGAGCCTGATATTGTGATTTCCAGCATTAGTAAATAAACCCTAGTGTGTACTTAAAAGCGGGGGTATGCCTGTATTTGGCTCTGCGTAACTTCTGCATACTCTGCATATAGCAACCATCTATAGAAACCATCCATAGCAACCAGACCATAGCAACCCTCCATAGCAACCCTCCATAGCAACAGTCCATAGCAAACTGTCCATAGCAAACTGTCCATAGCAAACTGTCCATAGCAAACTGTCCATAGCAACCACTCATAGCAACCCAGTCCATAGCAACCAGACCAAAGCAACCAGTACATAGCAACCAGACTATAGCAACTGTCCATAGCAACCCGTCCATAGCAACCCGTCCATAGCAACCCGTCCATAGCAACCAGACTATAGCAACCAGACATAGCAAACTATCCATAGCAACCAGACCATAGCAACCAGACCATAGCAACCCCTCCATAGCAACCCCTCCATAGCAACCCGTCCATAGCAAACCGTTTTTGATGGGGCAAATAGGATGGTGCAGTTTTGATGAAGCAGTTTTTTTTTTTTTTTTTTTTTTAAGTTTCAAAAAATTTTATTGTGAATATTACGATACATGAAAAGAAAAAAAACCTTCGTGTCTTGGATAAGCTTCACAATTTGAATTATGAACATTATATAATAATGAAGCATCATCGTAACGCATCTTCTCTTCAAAAAAAAA